>JADGJL010001029.1:0-10871 GCA_027600665.1 Irineochytrium annulatum | reverse complement strand
AAGTATGCCGAAAGCCTGCTACCCGCTCCACACAGCTGCGCCGGGTTACCATTGCACGGGAAGCTGCAGTCCGACGCGGGCGCCTTAGCGGCGTTGCCCCTAATGGCTGTGTCGGCCCAGCATTCGCCACCGTACTCGAGACCGAAATAGGTGTATCCGGCCGCGGCGGCGTTGCTGGAGCACGTTTCAAATGTGTAGGTCGAGCCAGGGAACTGGTGCGCGAAGGTGTGGGGATTGCCGGAGTCAACCATGCAACCGATAGAGTTCCACCCAGAGGCGGCAGCGGCAGTGGTGGTGGTAGAGGAAGCGGAAGGAGCCGTCGACATGGCCGACGTGGCCGGCGGGGCCGTTGTCGTCGGCGCGACCGTTGTGGTGGTACTAGTTGTTTCGGTTTGCTAGCCAAAACCGTCAGTCTCTTCAGAAACGATACACGATTTCCATTTTCGCTTCCGAAAAACTCACCCCGAAGAAGTATGCCGAAAGCCTGCTACCCGCTCCACACAGCTGCGCCGGGTTACCATTGCACGGGAAGCTGCAGTCCGACGCTGGTGCCTTAGCGGCGTTGCCCCTGATGGCTGTGTCGGCCCAGCATTCGCCACCGTACTCGAGACCGAAATAGGTGTATCCGGCCGCGGCGGCGTTGCTGGAGCACGTCTCGAACGTGTAGGTGGAGCCCGGGAACTGGTGGGCGAAGGTGTGTGGGTTGCCAGAATCAACCATGCAACCGATAGAGTTCCACCCAGAGGCGGCAGCGGCGGTAGTAGAGGTCGTGGAGGCGGGAGCCGCGGACGTGGCCGGCGGGGCCGTTGTCGTTGGCGCGACGGTAGTAGTGGATGTGGACGTCGGTGGCGCCTGGTACACAAATGTGTTAGCAAAGAAAGAAGATTCATCGCGATGTAACTCACCCCAAAGAAGTACGCGGAAAGCCTGTTCCCAGCACCGCAGATCTGGGCCTTGTTTCCATTGCAAGGGAAGCTGCAGTCAGACGCCGGCGCCGTACCCGCGTTGCCCCTGATCGCCGTGTCGCCCCAGCACTCGCCCCCGTACTCGAGACCGAAGTAGGTGTACCCGGCCGCGGCGGCGCTGCTGGAGCACGTCTCGAACGTGTAGCCGGAGCCCGGGAACTGGTGCGAGAAGGTGCGGGGGTTGCCCGGGTCCACGAGACAGCCTGTGTGGGATGAGTCCGAGTCGAGCTTCCACTGTCGGTTGTTCCAGCTGAGACTCACCGATGGATGTCCAGCCAGACGCGGCTGGGGCCGTCGTGGTTGAGGTCGCCATCGGTCGATCGAGTTGGTGGCTGGGAGGGTTGAAATGAAAGTCCAGCCCTCCACTGGGCTACTTATACTTTTCGCGTCAGCTAAGATGAAGGACGAGACAGCAGGGATGGAACACGAGCTTGGATATGACAGTCTCGGCTCCACTGCCTCTTATCGCATGCGAACATGGCGAGCACGCCTACCTCCCAGCCATCATCTCATTGCATGTCAATCACCCAACTGCATGCGTTCTGATTACGCAAAACTCATAAATAACGATTAACATTTTGCAAAGGGGAGCAGCGTATAAAATCTACCTTGACTTGTTTTGCTACATTTGGTAATCTGCATGTTAATGATATTTGTGATTAATAAAATTATTGATCTCAGCACCCGCAGCATATTGGGTCATTGTTACAAGATAAAAACACTAGTTACAGTAATGACAAATGGAGAGCTATTGACAGCGTGCTAGCAAATGATGGATGCCGATGCGATCATGCTGTTCTGTTGAACAACTTCGAAGATGATGCCGGGGAAGGAGTAGAAGAAACTGATGAAGGATGGGTTGTGCTGTGTCCATTTGCCAACTACAGGACCGGACGGCGTCCCCATCAGGTTGCATATAGTCGGCCATTTCGTGTTGCAGTCGATCACCGACGTTTCTAATGGAGGTGAGCGATAAGTATACGGCAAAATAAACAGCAGGGAAGCGATCTACCTTTCACGAGAATCCTGTAGTTACACCGTCGATACCTGTAACCAAACCGGCGTCAGTTCCACTGACGGCATCATATCGAAAATAAAAAGAAGCAAATGAATACAAAACGCACCGATTAAAATCATAATGGCTCGGGAGATTCGTATGGAACGTAAACTTCTTGACCGTATGCGTCTCACCGTCGAAGAACACGTCCAAACCCAGAGCAAAGTAGTTGAAGATGAAGTCCTGCATCGCCGCGGACCCGGACCCGCCCGCGCCAAACCCGCCGCCGGCAGCAGACTTCCCGTCCTCCCTTAACACGCTTTGACTTGGGTAGCCGAGCTCCGCCAGAACGTCCTGCGTCGACGCGCCAAAGGGGACAAAGCACGAGCGTTTCGTGAAGAACAGGCCACGGCCGACCTAAACGCGTCATCAGCACTGACTGCACGACGTCCGAGACGGGGTTCACATACATAGACATTAATGCTCTCCAGCGCCTGCGCCGCCTGAGTATCCGTCTCCAGCTCACCTCCCCCGTTCGCTGTCGACGCGTAAATATAGCAAGAGGACGCCAGGGGTGTCGTGCCGTCGTCGAGGAGAAGCGGCATCAGGTCGTTAATTCCGTCGCTTGACGGCTTCGCGCCGTGCTCTGGGAACGGGAAGACGAAGGATACTCCGGGGTAGTTAAGAATGTATTTCCGCTTTTCAAATTTCCCCGGGTGGATGGGGCCGAAGAGTTTGTGGATGAGGAGGAAGGTCGGGAGGACTTTCTTGGAGCTGGTAGGGGTTAGACACGGTTAAGGAACGAAGGCGGAAGAACGAACAAGTGCTCACTTAAACTCGGCCCCGTTGTAGCCCAAGACTATCCGGTCAAAATCAAAGACTTCGATTAATCGAAGTCGCTGGGTCAGGGCGTCGAAGCGTAAGCAGACGCCATTCAGCGGGAGGTTGATGCCGATATCTCGATGCTGCGAGAACCAGGGCTGGTCAGCAACGCCTGACAAAGGCACCGACCGCCGACGCGACGGAAGGAAGAATGACATTGTGCGAGACTTCTTCCGCAACCTCAACATCTCCCACGTACAAAGTCCATATGGAGGTTGCGACCCTCCACGCGGACGCCTTCCGACCCCAACTCCGCGCAACTTCCGCCCTTCCGTCCGCTGCAACAGTTCGGCCACCGCGCCGTGTCAGAGCATGCCTTCCGTATCGATTGCTGAAGCGTTCCTCCTGCAGGGCCACCCAAAACTCACCAATCCGCCGAACTTTAGCTCGGCCTTCGGCCACGACCCTGGCTGAGCTTGGATGATATCCACGGCTTCGCCCACGGGCATTCCCAGGACGAATCCGCCCAGCCCGACGCCTGGGAGAAGGTCCATGCTGGCGGTGGCGTGCTGGGGTTTGTGGGGTAATTAGACGGGACGCCGATTAATGATGCCGAGACCAGGTTCACCATCGCGGGCGAACGCGGCCGCCGGGCTTGCGCCGAGCGAGTCACCGTATTACCGGCTCGCGCTTATCGGGGCTGTGGGGCTGCGGTTGTTGCTGTTGCAGACGAGTTTGCCGGAGGTGCTGGGGAATCGGGTCGAGGTGTCGACGCCCGTCACGAGCTTTAAACGACGTATGGGGCCCTGCAGTTCTTCTTTTGTTGGGAGCTAAGTGTTGGTTTGGCAGTAAAGGAGGGTCTGTATCTGTATGAACGGGGCATACCGCCCTACGACGGGGGTGTATTTCACCAGGTGAGACCTAAATCTAACTCGCGATGGACTGAACGGGTTCGCAGGCGCCAATCTTCCTCGTCCTGTTTCGATACCTTCCCGCGTCCATGGTCGCGCACCTTTTCATTGTGATCGACGTCTTGATCGCGTTTGCGTTGATCCGGATTGCGAGATACAAGCTGGGCATCCAGGCGGCGGAGGAGTGGCCGGAACATGGGGGAGAGCAGCTTGACCTGGGGCCAGTGGTGGCTGAGGAGAAGGAAGATGCGGCCATGGCGCAGGGAATGAAGGATACGAAGAAGGTGGCAGTAGGGAAGGTCGTCACGAATGTCGAGACGGACGGGGTCGACCCGACGAAACCTGTCGACGTGCCCGTGTCGCCGCTGGCCATCGGGCTGGCGTACCTCCTCAGCCCGTATAGCATCGCCACGTGCTTGGGGAGGTCGACGGCAAGTTTTAACTCGCTCGCAGTGATCCTCTCGATCTACTTTGTCATCAAAGGTCATATTTCTATCGATGTGTAATCTCGTTATTGACGTCTTTGAAGGCAACAGATATTTAGCGCTGCTATGTTTAGCGTTGGCGACGTACCTTAGCCTGTACCCGGCAATGCTTGTCATCCCTTTCGTGCTGATGATTGCGCAGCAGACGGGAGCAAAGGTAGTCCTGTCGCACAATATCTTATTAACGAAAGCGTCAGATCTATCAAGCGACTCTATCGTCTCTCATCTTATTTGGGACCTTCGTGGCGGGCTTCTTGTGGGTCTCACATGCGATCGTCGGGAATTGGGACTTTATTGAATCAACGTACGGTGTCATGTGAGTGCAAAAGTTGCTACAAGACGGAGATCTGACAGTTGACTCGACGTCCCTAGCATTTTCGTCCCTGACCTAACGCCCAACATCGGCATCTATTGGTACTTCTTCATCGAAATGTTCGACCAGTTCCGGACTTTCTTCCTGCTCGTCTTCCAGATCCTGGCCTTTATTTTTGCGATCCCGATGGCCATCCGGTTCACGTACGTTGATTGCGGTTCAAGAGTTCTACTACGTGCACGCAAAACTAAAAGCAATGGAAACAACATATTCTCACTTGTAGGTCACATCCGCTATTTTTGATGATGATAAGCGTCACCACGACCGCGATCTTCAAGTCATATCCCTCTGCCGCCGATATTGCTCTTTACCTCCCGCTCCTCTTCATGCACCTAGAGCTTTTCAAATGTAACTCGCCCTTAAACTCTTCTCCCTTCTTAATATCTCCTTCCCGCACAGACATGCGCAACACTTTCTTCGTCTTCAACTGCCTGGCCTACGCGACCGTGCTCGCACCGATGTTTTACAACCTCTGGATCTATGCCGGGTCCGGCAACTCCAACTTCTTCTACGCCATCACGCTCGTGCTTGCGTTGAGCCAAGTCGTGCTTGTCGTCGACGTAGTGTTTGCGATGGTTAGGAGGGAGTGGGAGAGGTTGAACCCGACGTTGAGGAGGATGCGGGTCGAGGTTTTTCACAAGTGAGAGTGTGAGAGAAATCACAGCATAGAGAGAACGTATACCCTTCGTATTTGAGTGATGCTCACTCGCAGCCGATCGAGAGAAAGGCCGACACGTGAACAACGTACTTCCCATCCATGGCTTCCTTGTTAGTTTCTTCGTTAACAAACAACCGCTCATGGGGCGCTTTATAGTACATTAATGCTCAAATACGTTAACATGGATTTGTGGTTCAGCAAGATTACAAAGTGTAGTACTATTTTGGAAAATGATAATACTGTGACAGGTTGGTGAAATCGAGAAATAGCGAGCGAGAGAAGTTATAGAAGTACAAATGCAGCACATGGCGTTGAGATATGACAGAATGCAGGACGGAGTAGAGATGTGGGAGATTAACAATGCAGTCAGGGAGGAAAATTAACTACTTCTCCTCATGAACAACTTCAAAGATGATAACGTTGCGCAACGATCGACAGAAGGGGGAGAAAAAACGAACAAATCCTGAACGTCACTGAAGTCCCTCATAAGGTCCATACTGGCAGCCCGCGGCTTCCCAACTTCCTCTCTCCTCCTTTCTTCCTCCGCGGACTTCGTGTCTACACTCAACCTCCTACTCCAGTCCAGGTCATCGCCACCGAACAACCACGTTGCGCTGCCCCCAATCTGAGGCACGACGCGGAGCTTCCCCTTGGACGTGATCTCTAGCCAGCACGCCTCGCATGCCCGCGCTACGGTCTCAGGCTTGTCACGGTATGCGGGCACGATGAAGGTCTATCAATCCGTCAGCTTCAAACGGCACGGTTTTTTAGATACTTTTGAGCTGCATCCATGACAAACGATGCCTCCGCAATGCCGGCAATGGTGTTTCCGGCGGAACATGCTAAACTCCGTGAAGCAGATCTTGCACTCGTCAGCGAATTTGTCGGGGATCCAAACGGGCGCGTTAAATTGGTCAGACTCCGAATCTGCCAGCGAAGTATGGGTCAACAAAGAACATCAAAACAACCGCCGCTTCAACGTACCAGGCGATTTCCGCAGACTTCGTTGATTAAGCCGGAGTTGGGAGATCGCCCCGTTAAGGGAATCCATCCATCGCTTCTTTTCCGCCTCCGACGTCGCGTACATGGCGAAGCTCTTCTCCGGACCGACAATTTGAAAGGTATGCCGTAATGCTGTTCAGATGTCAGCCTTTCAGAATGCGAAAACGTTTTATTGCACAGACATCTCGTATCCGGCACATCCTCGACCCGACAAAGCTCTAAGTGAAGCTTCCGATGGAAGATAAATTGGTCTTCACCGATGATGTTGGGCCTAAACCGCGAGTGAGACGTTGGGACAACGGTAAAATGGAACCTCCTACCTTGTGTAGATTAAAATGTCGGAGAACAGAAACAGGAATCGACCTTGGTCGTTTTTTCGGCAAACCTATCGCACGCGTTAATGCGAAGGACTAGTCGTCAAGCGAACAATACCTTCGTAATAGCGCCTTTCATCAGCAGCCTTCGACCGGGAGTAAGGAGCACCTTTTCACACTTATTAGCAACTAAGTCGCCATACTATGGACACTACTGTGGACCTCAACTCACTTCATCGAACCCCTGAATGGATCTCTGAATGTTCAACATCTCAATCGCCATCGCATGCTGCTCGACCTTCTCGTTCATCAGGATCGCGACGTCTGCAACCAAATCGACGGCCCGCCGGAGGTTCCTGTAGTCGACGTGGCCCGGGTCCGTCGAGCCGATGAGGGCGTCGAGAAGGAGCCGATAGCGGGGTATCCGCTGCACGGGCATGATTAGGTACGCGTTCAGTGGCAGGCTTTTCGACTCCGGCGCGGATTGCGCCTTCTACATATACAGGACAGGGGGTCAGCAATGCGTTTAGTGGGCGAACACCCACCTTCAGGAACTCCACGAACGGTGAGCCCGTCTTCGCCATCTCGCGCGAGAGGACGCGCGTCGCGTGGTCGAAGCCGGTATAGTACGCGGCGTATACTTTTAGAAAGTGACCCTTATTCTTTCGTCAGCACGTTTTGCACGGACCCTCTTCCTCACGAACCCGAATCTGGAATATATCACCCAAGCAACCCGTCGTCGCACTCCAGTCTGATGACCCCAGCCGATCCTCGAGGGCCTCTAGCAGGCCAAGGTTCACCCTTACGATGTCCTCTAAGTTTGAGAAAATCTCAACGATGGCTTTCGACGGCAGGATCTCCGCGGGTGTGCCGACGCATTCACGCAGCGGCGCCAGGTAGTGCTGTGCGAAGTCGGCATCACCGTTAGCGTTCAAGGTCCCTTCAAAAGAACCAAATCCTCACCTTCTTGAGGAACTGAAGACTTGCGCAATACCGCCTCTCCGAATCCAGAATCTCCTCGGCCGCCTTGGCCCTCTTCCTGGCCGTCCTGTCGTCCGTCACGGCCCTGGCGGCGAAGACGAGGTCGTCCGAGATGTTCGACACGGAGGTGAAGACCGACTCGGCCGTGCTGACGGTCGAAAGGCGCTTGAGGTCATCCTCATCCTGTGCCAGCCTTGCGCGGGCGGTGACGGATGCCGGCGGCGGCCCGGGGCCGCGATCGACGACGGCATCATCGTCCTCCATTCTGCTCTGACGGAGTGTTGACGACGACGAGGCCTTCTCGAAGACGCCCTTCTCAAACAAGCTGGGCCTGGGGTCCGGCGCCGCGACAGGGGGCGGCTCTGGCTGCTGCTGATCACTTGACATGGCGACGACTAGCTGGCGAGATGGTGCGGTGAATTGGGCGGTTGATTGGACACTTAAGACCCGTCCGGACTTCATCAACGACCGACCGTGAGCAACATTTGATGAGTGTGGAATCAACGCGAATGTATTATTCAACATCCTACAACAGCAACGAACTAAACGCGGCCGAGAGCCCTTCAACGCCTAGCCGCCGTCATCATCCTCCCCACAGGTGGTCACCAATCCCGTCACCCGAATCCCACCACACCATCACACCTGCCTCCAAAACGCCCTCCGTGTGCGAAGAAAGGCGCCTAAGCAAGGATAGCGTACTTCCTCTGCGGGAAGTGCTGCTCCTTCTTCTGCTGCCTGAGAGTCTTCCGAGACCTCTCGAAGACGGTCAGGCGACGGCGGATGGCGCGCGTCTTCTTGGCCCTCAGGTCGAGCGGGACGTACTTGCTCTTCTTGTAGTAGAGCCGAAGCTGATCCCGCTGCGTCTGGCTGATGACGGTGTTGACACGGGCGACAGACTTCCGGACCTCCTTGCTGTGGACGAAAGTTAGCAGCGATCGAACTCTCACATACGAAGATTGCAAACGTACATCTTGGCGAGCTTGGAGGCGGCACCGCCGGCCACCTTCTGGACCCGGAGGGAGGCGAGCTCCTGCTTCAGATCATCCAATTGCTTGGTAAGATCCGACTTGGACTTGGTGCGGAGCTCGTAGGCACGGAGTTTGGCCTGGAAGAAGAACAGTCGTCAGTCCGCTAAAGCGACGAAGTCTCTCCCCCGGTCGATCCAATGGTTCCGTCGGCAGGTCCATCATAAGCGCCGCAACACGAAAACGGTCCGCGTCGTTAAATCGCGCGTCCAGCACGATCCCAGCCAGCCATCATCCCGGCGCCACGAGCATCGTCCCAATTCCGTGGCATTCCATCAGAGCTCCCCACCCGTCATCCCGTCTCAACATGCGCACCATTTGTGTGATGACTTCAAAAGGATCGTCTCTTCGCAGAAAACCTCAATTAGACGCACCAACCCTGCAAGCTGCGCCACGCCAAAATGTTGTACTATTCCGACTCGAATTAACTAACCGCCTGCAATGACCGCTCAAGCGTGCGCATGCATACTGATCGCCCGCTGTCGCCTGAAATATTAATGCATCCACCTATACTTCCATACCACATCCTAACACAGCGTAAGCTTGCCAAATTACTAAAACTGTCGTTTTGTCATTTCCACTATCTATATTTATCACTATCAGAGTTGCTGATACTTCCCCGCACCTTCGTGATTGTGCCGTGAACAGTTCAGCAAGCCGTGATCTTTCAAGCCTCCAGCACGATCATCACCGCCACTACTTTCTCACCAATTGTGTCTCCACTCTCCCTCCCCTGCCCTGCTGTCGGCCAGCTCTCGCACGCCAAGAGCTTCTCACGATGGCCGACGAGTACCGCATGGTCGGGGCGGACGAGGACCACAAAGTCACGATCCCCATGTCGACGTTCGGCACCTTCGGGAACAACGGGGAGAAATACCTGGAGCTCGATGACGAAGGGAACCACAAGCGGAGGACTCATGCGCCCACGAAGCGGGAGAAGGAGGATTTGGACGAGATCTACAGTCTGGTAAGTGTTGGAGAGGGAAGTCGAGGAGTTTGCAGGGGAGAGTGTGGAATCGGGTGGAGTTGGACGAGGAGGACGGGTCCGAGGACAAGGCAGACGGCGGCTTGGGGTTTTGAGGGCATACCTGTAGTGAGGGATTTCGAGCAAACGTTAATTTTCAATTGTCCAAAGGTTGATGCGGTAGTCAGCCGGACAGACGACCCCACAATCCCCGTCCTCACCTTTCGCGTCTGGATCCTGGGGTCGATATTTTGCTGCTGTCTGGCATTCATGAACACGGTCTTCTCGTTCCGCACGAATGCTTTCACGGCAAACCCTTTACTTGGGGTGCTTTTAGCATATCCCTTGGGAAGAATGATGTCGGACGTTCTGCCCAAAGGCATTTTAAATCCGGGCCCGTTTTCGCATAAGGAGCATGGTCTCATTTACATCTTTTGGTACGTCTTCGTCTCCGTGTTATTGACGTCGCTGACTGGTCGTTAGCAACTCTGGGGCAAATACCGCGTATGCGCTGTATAACATCATCGGGCAGCGCTACAAGCTGGGGCAGAATTTGGCGACGAGTTGGGCAATTGTATTCGCGATCGTGACGCAGATCTTCGGGTACGGACTTGCCGGCCTCTGCCGTCGTTATCTTGTGCGACCAGCCGCGATGTTGTGGCCGACGAACCTGTCCATCATCGCGATGTTGAACTCGCTGCACGAGAAAAAGGGTGCTGACGACCAGTACAATATGTCGCGGTTCAAGTTCTTTTGGATAGCTTCTGCCGTCGCGTTCTGCTATCAGTTTTGTAAGTAGCCTCCCCTCTATGTGTCTTCCTCGTTATAGCGACTTAACCGGTCATCATATAGTTCCTCTGTACATCATGCCTGTGTTATCCGCTTTCTCTTGGCTCTGTTGGGTCACTCCAGTAAACTCAAATATCCATTTCCTCGCTTCTGCGCAGCCCAACGCCGGGATGGGTTTGCTTTCCCTCTCGTTCGACTGGAATATCATCTCGACTATGGCGCCTATCACTTCTCCACTTTGGGCCGTCATGAACCAAGTATGCCTTTCCTCTGCTCCCTTTTTATTCGTTTCCAAGTTTAACGGAACGATTTCAGGTCTTTGGTCTTTGGTTCTTCATGTGGATCGTGACACCTGCACTCTTCTTTTCGGACGGTTTTGGAATGGACTCAAAGATTGGCGCCGACCCGACTCAAGGGCCGAATGGGACTGACAGCGAATTTCCGTTAGGTCGTGTCCTAAACTCGCCCGCGTTGTTCAACAAGAATGGTGTGGCAATCCCAACGCGAGAGTTCGTCATCACGAGCAATCTGTCATTGAATGAGGCGTTTTACGATGCGAATGCCCCTATTTACTTGGTACACGCG
>JADGJL010001027.1:0-10903 GCA_027600665.1 Irineochytrium annulatum | reverse complement strand
GGGATTTGAGGGAGGGGTAGGATTTGCGGGATATTGGGGTCCGGGCGGCTACGGAGGCGAAAGACTTTGGCTTGACGGAGTCGAGGGAGGGCTTTGTTTTGACGGGAGAACTCGGCTTCAGCGGGCTAGGTGGTCGGGAAGGCTTGAGGATTAAGGTAGGGGAGGTGGCTGCCTGGCGATGCGCGGGCAACGTCGGGAAATCGAGCGTTAAGGGAGAAACACTGTCTAAGGGAGGCAGTTTTGGCGACGAGGAAACCGTAGTACTCGAGGCCCGGGACGAAGACCGGCTATCCATCCACGTAGGCGACTCGGACCGGTTGGGATGCACCGTGGTGCTGCCCTGATGAATATGCCTTCCCTTCGCCGACTCGTCGCTCGCGACCGAAGAGGGCGTCGACGACAATGAGGTCGGACGGCTAACTGCAACCCCGATAGTCGCAAGATCGAACAATTCGTCAAGAACGCGAGCCTCTTCTTGCGCAGGCGGGGTGAACCAATGAGGCGGTTCGACAACGTTGACGCGCGTGCGGCCCTCTGAGCCGTCAATAAGGACGTAGGGTGCCTGGAAAGGATTGTCGTCGGTCGAGACAACCTCCATGTTCACCGCTGTGCACCAAGGACCACCGAGAACCACGTCCGCTGTCTCGGGCCCATCTGCTATCACGAGTGCGCCCTGCAGCGTTGTCCGACCGGCGGCTCTAACACAAACGTCGTGGGCTGCATGAACGATTTTGGTAAGATTAGTATCTATGTACACATGCGTATAAATATAAAGTGACATACCGAGAAGAACTTGCCGCTTCTGAGACCTTTGCCCGTTCTGCCTCGACACCGAATGGATGTTAAGGGGAAGGGCCGCTTTCTCCGAGAACCCGTACGTCAGCGTGCATCTCAGCTGCTTCCTGTTCACCAGGACAGGCACATGCGCAATCCCGGCCACAGTGGCCTCAATCCAAAAGGTCTTTAAGGTGTGCGAGAGCGTGGAAGTGTTGGACGATGTTGAGCGCGTCCTGGAATGTTGGATGCGCGGTACAGTCGGGGAGGCCGGGGCCGCGGACGAGGACGGGGACGGACAGCGGATTGGAGGCGGCATGGGCGTCGGGGTGGTGGTCAGCGATGTGGGCGCCGTGGCCGAAAGAGCTTTACCGATGGGACTGTCGGAGTCGACAAATCGGAAAGGACAGCGGCACGGTTGAACAGTTTAATTTCTTGTTTTTCCTTGAACCGCGATCTTCCTCGCTGGCTCGTGCGAATGACTCCTTTCCTTGGTGGTGGCTCCTCCCATGCTGTGTTACAATATATGGCAACATATACTATCGAGAGAGATGTCGCGTAAATCACAGGTTTTTTGAGAGTATGAACAGGACGAACGAAGAAAGAAAGTTAGGAGGAGCTTTCGTCGCATATTAATAATAAAAGAGACAACCGTTCGAGCATAACAGCGGCAATATGACGAATTTATGTTAAAATGGAACCGAAGGAACAAAATGGATTGCCCCAGTGATTCAGAAAGAAGCAATGCCCCACAGCGCCACAGCGCGCCGTCTAATCTCTCCCTCCAACTCCAATCCCCTGCCCATCTCGGCTGGCCAGATCAATCTGGGTGCTGGTGAAATAGACGATGGCTTGTGCTTTCCCCTCATCGAAATAGACGACAAGGCTTGCAGATGGCTTGTGATCGGTTGCTTGCCTCCATGCATGCCTGCATCGTTGCCTCAACGGCGCGGCGGCCTCTGATTTCGGGCGGCCAAATTCTCGACGAAGAACCCGGAATAATCATTTTATTTACTGGACCTTACACGATCTTCGCGTCAAGAGCTCGAAGCACCCGGATCGTGAGCGGTAAGTTCTTTCTGCGACATATGGAGTGGTTCTCCAGGTTTTTAACGCAACCGGTCGAAACGGAGGCGTCGGTCCTAAACCACCAGACGCGATATCGACCAGGGCTTTTGGCGATACTTTGTTGTACATTTCGATCTGGATATCTCTCTGAAATTCCTTGAATCCACCGATTTCGTTGCCCGTCTACTTCTTTCGCGACGCCGGCGCTAACTGCATCTCTTTCATCAGAACACCAACCTCAACCTCCCCTGCATCGGATGCCGCATCTTTCGAACTTTCAACATCTAACGAAGAACCCTGAACTCTCAACATCTAACGAAGAACCCTAAGGACAAATGAACTTCTTCTTCCGCCGGCGAAATCGTGACGGTGAGACAACAAGTTTGCTGGATTGCGCTCCAAATGTTTGTCTGAAGACCCCGACGAGCCCGTCCCACCCTACACGCCACCCTACGACCCGACGGTCACGTCTTTCATTCACTGCATGTCCTCGGCCCTGCAAACGACGACGAGGCGAGAGGTCCAGGGACAGCTCGCGGCCGTATACGCCGGCGATGGGCCGGATGCCGAGGCCGCGTGGCCGCTCCATGTACATGACCAATTTGATGAGTTCATGCGGCGAGATGGCACGCCTGTGGAGGAGTTTGAGGCCACTGTTCTGGGTCTGGTCTTAAAAAGGTCGGCGATGGAGGCGGCCGCGAAGGTAAAAGAAGACGCTAGGGAACTAGCAACTTTGCATGCCATCATCACGAAGACTTTGGACGCGGGAATCTCGTCCGCATCGAACGAGCTGGAGGTCGAGCATACCGGCGCTGGAATGCGCGCAATGCCCCAAATCTTTGCTCTGCCTTCGTCATCACCGCCGTTTTTCAACCAGGCCCCACTCTCAGCTGAATACATCCCCGAACAAGATCGCGATACCTCGGACGCGATCTCGTTTCAATCCCTCTCGGTCGAAGGCTCGGACCACCACTCCCACCCGCTCGCCCGGTCGCGCACGGTCCGCAGCAACGCGTCCTCCGGCATAACGGAGCTTCTGTCGCCGGCTGTGAGGCAATTAACGGATTGCGTCGAGCCGAGGGTCAACGCTTGGAGGATGCGGCAGCTGGAGAGGGACCGGTTGGCGAGGGGGCTGAAGAGCGCGAGGGAAGACAAATTAGAGGGCGACAACGACCCGTTGAAGTTAAACGCCCGCCTCGTCGTCATCCTTACCGAGGAGCTGGAAGCAAGAAGAAACATGGAGCGCGACGCGCTGACAGCCGGAACTTTCGTGACGGACGAGCTGGAGCGATACGAGAACCAAAAGCGCGGAAAGCACGCCACGGGCATGGACGTCGTCACGTTGGAGCAGATGAGAGACTTGATCAACATCTGGTTCGCCGAGAGTGAGAAGGACGCGATGAGGATCAGCGAGATTGAACTGGAACTGGCAACCCTGTTTACGGGAAGACGCAAAAGCGCGGGCGGAGAGGCGCGACGACGAACGGATAGGTGGTCGAAGCACGAGAGATACCCCGGGGACTCGAGGAGAATTTGGTGGCAACGAACGCCGGCATGCCGTTGTCGATGGAGGAGCCGCGGATTCTCGGCGTAGCACTTGAAAGTGTTCGAGGTAGAAGCCGCACCGACAGAGGACAAATCCCGCCACCGCGATGTTAACATTAAACACGCAGCAAAGTTTGAACCGATCCTTCTACTCTCAATGCCGCCAACGTTCCGAGCGGACGTCATCGCCATAAGCCCAAATGTGCTGTGCTTCAATATCACGTCAATGCCATCCGCCCCGCCAACGATTTCGCCACCGCCACCGTTTTCCCCGCCATCTATCACCGCGTCGCCGTGGTCCGGTTAAGAACGCATCTTCGATTTTGCCTCTATCGGGCATCGGCCGCCGGCTCTTCTGTAAATGCAAGCCCCGGCGGATTGTTCGGAGCACTGAAGCCCTCGACTTCTAGCGCGTCAACATGGTTTTGTGGGAAAATGGCAGAAGGCGACGCTGTGAGGTCGGCGTCGGGGCTTGATGCTGCCTCCGAGTTCTTTCGCTGCCAAGGGCTGGTTTGGAAAGGTGCAAGAATGAAAGAAGTTGGCGTCAGCGATTGTGCAAAGAGCTCGGGTGAGGAAAAGGGGGTTTGTAAGCAGAAGATTGAGTTGAGTTACAGGCGTGGCGACATTCAATTTGCTGGCGTAGAGATATTAGATTTAGCGGTAGCCGTAGGGCTTTTAAATGGGATGGATCTTCCTTTGTCATATTAAGTTACGTGAAGAGAGAACCTTTGGAGACTTTTAGTCACACGCGATGTTTGAGATGGGTAATTTATTCTAAAAAAAAAAGAAGGGAGACGGCGTTTGAGCGAGCGAGAGAGTGCGATAACAAAGTAGACAACGACACAACCGAGCACTCTTGGGGGTACCGGCCACTGTACATTCTACGGACCAAGCGGAACGTGCAACAAACAGTAAGACAAGAGGGGTGTAGTTGGGGTAAAGGGCTAGGATTTGGGTGGTGGGTGCAGCACGGGCCAGGGTGTAGATTGGAAGGAAAGCGGAAACCAAAGCGCGGAAATATTGATCTGTATATGCATTACGTGTAGTGTGGCTTCTAGTGAAAGGGTGACAATTGGAACAAGGATTAACAAGAAGAATCCGTTCAGTTTGCGACGGTAAACATCAAGCTGACAACCGATTTGAGTAGGTGATTTCAAAGTAAACGAAGGCACCAAAAGGGCGCAACTTCCAACCAAACGAAGCAAAACAAGGCACCAAAAAAGGGAGAATGCTTCAATATTAATGAAGCAACCAACGACCAAAAAATGAGGGCGACAATATTGCACAAAAATAACCAAATGTAGGGAGTGCTTCAACCGAAGGCGAGTCGAACACGTAAGGCGTAAGCAGCACGTTAAGGGGCAAGATGCTAAGGTTAAAAGCAAAGAAAGATAAAATGACGTCGGCCATGCTGTAGGAAGGTAAGGATACCTAAAATACACCCGTCCGCACAACGTCTTCTATGAATAGCAGCGTGTACACATCAAACTAAAACCCGTTCGTTGCGGCCCGAATTTCCTTCAGAGTAAAGTCAGCAACCTCCCGATTGCTTTGCTTGTGAAAGATCTTATCGTAGCAGTACTCGGATCGCAGCGTCTGCCACAAAGCATTCTTCGTATCCAAGACATCGCGTAGACGGTATCCCGACAGCCGAGCCTGCTCTTTACCCTGCAAAAACAGCACGTTAGTTTAGCATCACAGGTAAAGTGACAAACGCACCCAAATCTCAAGCGTTCTCAGCATTCCCCTCGCGAGATACATGCAAGCGGCCCCAATTAACGATGGCGGGCACGCCAGGAACTGATGATCCGTCATCGTGACCTCCGCCAAAAAGCTGGCTAAGATCCTCGGCCTCGGATCCCCGCTATCGACCGTGGACATCCTCCTGACACACTCGAGCGGCGTGACGCACCCCGTGACAAACTTCAACACGCCCAGCATATACCTCTCGGCCCTCAGGACCTCCTCTTTCGAGTACTTGCCCGCCCCAAAGTGCACGATGACCTCCACGCGGACGGCGCGCACCTCCTCGTACTTGCACGCGACGAAAAAGGCCGTCAGGCCCGCAAGCTGGTACTTCTCGAGGGAGACGCGGCGCTGGGCGCAGAAACGGTCAAGCAGGTTGATGGCGAGGAAGAGGGTCTCAGGTTTCATCTTGAGGACCTCATGGATCTCGGCGACGTAATTGACGAGCTTGCAGCGCATGTCCCAACCATGGGCGCCTTGGGCGTCCATGTAGAAGGGGTCTACCATGGTTACGAGCTTATATGGCATTAGTTAAAAGATGTAGGGTTGTAAACACTACACCTCTTGATGCCTTAAATAAGCATAAATCTCATCGGCATACTCGCCAACCATGTCAGGATCCCGCATGATCTGTGACTGAATACCCGACTCTTCTTTCTGCAAAACCGATCATGTAAGCCGTCCGACGTCAAAAGTGAATACTAACCATCAGTACTTCATCCAACTCTAACACATTCATCTCGACATCCGCCAAGACGGCCGCGCTCGGCTTTTTACTCGTCGTCCTCTGAACATCCGCCATCTCGACCTCCGCAATAAACGGCGTTTTCGGCACGCGACCGTGTTGATGTCCTCCGCTTCCACGGCCAATATCGACACCGGGCACCTCCTCTTTGACCACACAAGCCGCTACCGTTTCCGCGTAAACACCCATCCCCACCCCCCCCGCCGGGCCAGGATAAATCGTCGCCCCCGGCCCCGCCCCCCCACGGCGGCGCCGCCGGCGGCGCAGGCCGATGACGAGGTGGATGGGGGTGATGACGGGGATCAAGAGGACGAGGAAGCGGAGCGGAGCGTGGTTGAAGAAGAGGACGAGGAGGAGGGTAGGAAGGGTGCGAAGGAAGGGAAGGAGACGAAGGAGAAAGAGGCGAAGAAAGAAAAGGAGTCGAAGAGGGAAAAAAAGACGGAGGCGAGCAAGCCAGCAGCGAGGAAAGAGTCGTCGACAGATTTTAAGAAGGACGACGAGATTATCAAGCAGGTCGAAGCGTTAGTGCCACCTGGGGGAGCCGAGGAGGAGGACGAGGCCGGTTTAGTGACCAAGAAATCCAGGCTAGCGAGGACAATTTTCGATTCGGAAGAAGAGTGATTGTGTGTCCGCATATTTCTATTGAAATCCCTTCCTAATCCTTTGTAATGTTTCCTTTGCCATTTCGAAACCCGATCTGTTTCTTCAAGTTTACGAGTTTTGAGAAATTTACGATGTAGATATGTGTTGTTGATATTTCGATGATGTCTTCCAATAGCAAGGTATTTTGTGCAGCCCAAAGTCGAACTCAGCCGTCCGAACCCAAATGCTAATGGCAGCAACATCCACCGCTCATGACCCGGCCTCGACGATGCAGGACCTTAGCGCGCTCCTGTCAAGGATGGCGCTCCTGGATGACGAGGAGGCTGCTCGGAGGGAGAGCCTCAAGCTCAACCTGAAGAGCTTGGATGCGGATACAAGGCAGAGGAAGATGATCGCTGTGCTGGAGTGCAGCAGGGTGAAGAACGAGGTGCCAGTGAAGTTCTGCGGCAGTCCCCGTACACTTTGTTTGCGTTCATTCCCCTCGATTGCTTTCTTGCCATTTGTACTTCTCCAACTGGTTCTCACGCCGTTGTCCCGTCAACAGTTGATGTGCGAGTACAACCACACGTTCGACGGAGTCAGGCGTGCGATCAAGGAGCAGGCTCACAGTGTTTACGAGAAGGCGAATCAGTCGGCGGCCGGCGCCAAGCTGACGGGCGCGACGGATGTGGATCCGGATGCGGGCGTCAAGCTCGCGGAGGAGATACTTCGTTCGTTGAGCGTAAGCTGTTTGGCTTATTATTCCAACGTTTGCCATGTTATCTTCAACTGACGGTCATGAAAGTCGGCTGACTTAAACGACGATCTCATACCCCCGATGACCGGCGGCCTCTTCAGCCACGTCGGCGTCCTAAACGCCCTCCAGACCAGCCGGCCCGATCTGTGGAAGGACCTGCTTAGTGGCCGTCCCGCCCGCCACCCGCGCGATCAGGTCTCACCTCCTCTTCTCCTGCGACCGCGGCCGCCGGTGAACCCGATGCTCATCAACAACGCCGCAAGCAGCGCGCCGTCGTTTCTAGATATCGCTGTGCGTGGACACATGACAGGCGTCGTCCCCAAGTTGCCGCCACCGCAGGTGCTGCAGATGCCACCGCCGCCACTGCCACCCGTCGTTGCGCCCAAGCCCGCGACACGGCACATCGGTATCATGACGGATGTTACGGGGGATTTGACGGGCCCAGGCGCGGGTGCGGGGTCCGGAACTTCCGCGGCGTCGGTTCCGTACAATAATCAGCCTCCGACGGTGCCGGCCTCGATGCTCGGGACTCCCTTCGAGCCGATGTGGACGCACAGACGGGACTACGAGATGGCGGCGCAGGAGCAGCTGAAGGAGGAGCCGATGCTGCCGGAGGGGGTGTCGCCGATGCCTGTGCCCAAGGGGAGGAAGGTTGGTTGTTGTTTTTTTAGTATTTGAGTTGACGTCATTGATGATTGAGCTTTGCTTCTACTCGCGATATTAGAGGAGCGCGCCGACTATTGTGGACTCCGATGGCGACGACCCTCCCGTCTCTCCCGACCCGGCCAAGAAGCAGCAGGCAAGCTTCATGACCGCGAACGACAAGATGGTTTGTTTGCGATAACTTCCCTGATATAGCCCACTCATAATTACTGCAGCTCATTGACAGCAAGTCGAGGAAGGAGATTAACCTTGGCACCAACGCGACATCGGCGCCTCAGGGTCATCGAGACAGGGTGAATGACGCGCCTCAGCCCGCGTTCGCACCACAGCCGGCGACGGTCGCAGTCGCTGGTGATAAGAAGAAGAGTCTGGGCACGTTGTCCGTGGGACTGAAGCGGAAGTTCGTGTCCCCGATGCTGAAGGATAAGGATGACGCGTGAGTTAATAATGAACGTTCCCTCTGACGCAAGCTGTATTGAGCGTTACCCTCTTTCATAGTCGCAAGGGAAAGAAGGACGGGGTGGAGACGGACGAGCGACTAAAAAACGTTGATCCGAAGATGGTGGAAGCGATTATGAACGAGATTATCGAGAAAGGATGCAGCGTGACATGGCAAGTTTCCCTCTACATCTTAAGTTTGCTATGCCCTGAGTTGCTGACAATGTTTCCGTAGGGAGGATATCGCCGGCTTGAATCACGCCAAGAAAACCGTCAACGAGGTCGTCGTCTGGCCGATGCTAAGACCGGATATTTTCACGGGCATTCGAGGCCCGCCCAAAGGTTTGCGTTTTCGAAAATTCTTCGTTCGACCGATTGTTAATCTTGCACAACGCTTTAAGGGCTATTGCTGTTTGGGCCACCGGGCACTGGCAAGACCCTGATTGGGAAATGCATCGCAAGCCAGAGCAAAGCCACGTTCTTCAGCATCAGCTCGTCATCCCTGACGTCGAAATGGGTACATTCGTTGTTTCAGTTGACCCGTTGATTAATTGTGACTTACTGCACTCTGGCTAGATCGGGGACGGTGAGAAGATGGTGCGCGCTCTCTTCGCGGTCGCGAGAGTGCACCAGCCATCGGTTATCTTCATCGACGAGGTCGACTCCCTTTTGACGCAGAGGAGCGACGGCGAGCATGAGGCCACGAGGAGAATCAAGACCGAGTTTCTTGTGCGTACTACTAACGTTCATCTCTTGATTCTCCAGAAATCTCACATGTTTGCAATGTAGGTCCAGTTCGACGGGTGTGGGACAGACGCAGACGATCGCATCCTTATGATAGGTGAGTGTGCCCTACTTTCTGGGTTCTCACGAGCGTTCGTCTAACGCTCGTGGTTACTCAGGAGCGACAAATCGGTAAAACTATGTCCCTGCGATATCGCAGACTGAGAACATACCTAAACAGGCCACAAGAGATCGACGAGGCCGCCCGCCGGCGCTTCCGAAAGAGGCTGTAAGTCCTCTTGTTGTCCACCCCACGACTTTCACATTAATCCTGCTGTGCACGTGAAGATACGTTCCCTTACCGGAGGCGGAGGCCCGCCATCAGATGGTCACGAACGCACTCAAGAAGCAGACGCACTCTCTGACGGAGGAGGAGATCAACACCGTCGTGAAGATGACGGAGGGTTATAGCGGGTCCGACATGGACGGGCTAGTGCGGGAGGCGGCCATTGGTATGTTCAACTTTTTTCCGTCACCGCTGTCCGTTTTCGTATGATGTAGTTTTCCCGATTCACTCTCGCTACATCATCATTTACGATACACTACGTTAACTCTTTCTATCCGTAGGACCGATCCGCGACATCAAGGATATTATGAACGTCGCGGCAGACGATGTTCGCCCTATCATGATAAACGACTTTATCGACGCGCTAACACAGGTCAAGGCGAGCGTGTCGGATAGGGACCTGGACCTCTACCTCAAATTCGACGCAGAGTTTGGGTCCGCGAGCGCGGTGAAGAAGAGCGCATGAGGTTGTTGCCTTTCGTAGCGAGATAGGGAAGCCCATGAAGGGGATTGTTAAGAGCAACTGCCTTTATTTTACACTATATAGCAAACAGTATTTTTTACATTGTTGTTGTGAAAGAAGGTTGCATATTCATAAGTTCAATAAGTGGAGCTATGTTAAAAGCTTGTGGGATCTCATTGCCTAACGGCAGGTGAGCGTTATTTCGAAGAGTGGTGTCAATACAATCATCGAGGAACTAGTAATACTGGTAATTTTCGCTCTATTAAATGTCTTAAATGTCTATCTAGATCACGTCGATCCTTCATCTTCGTTATCACTTCTGGCAGGCAAATCAATCACATGTAAACAGATATTTAGGGGCATGCAAAATGGATATGTTATTACACCTGACGACAGATGCTTGATGAATATGAATACACGACGAAAACAACAAAGCGGGTGATGATGATTAGTGTATGAAACAAGCGGGAGAGTGAGGAAGAAACTAGTCTACGTGCGCGTCATAGAGGCGGTGAGTGAGCGAGGTGTATAACAAGTGCTCCAAAATCAAAAGACAAAAAGGTGAAAGACTAGTAGGGATAGATTATCATCGAGACAGGTAAAGGGATAAACAAGATGGAAACAGAAGACGCATGTCAAATGACAGTCCTCGACACAACACAATAAATAACCACACAATTAAAACGCCAATGCGCCCATGCACACCTTCAAGTCCCTCAACCACATAACGTAATCCTCGACCTTGACGTGGCAGCCCCACGCGAGCGCCATCAGGGACTGGCGCTTCACGCCGGCGAGCCACCGCCTCGTACTCTCCTCGTCGCCCGTGACATCCTGCGGGTCGGCGCCCTTGGCCAACACGCGAACCCACACGCGGGTACCCGTCTGCCGGTCGCTGAGCTGCGACTCCGACATCATGACGCAGCCCATCAGGAGCGCGACCGCGTCGCCCGAGATGGCGTCGGGCAGGGGAGCGTTGTCGGGCGTCTGGCTGAGCATGCGGTGGGCGAGGTAGAGCGCGTGGAGGATTAGGTGAGGCGTGCGCTCGAGGGG
>JADGJL010001026.1:0-10912 GCA_027600665.1 Irineochytrium annulatum | reverse complement strand
AGAAGGCGCTTCCGGAGGCGTCGGCGTGGCTTTGGGAGAGGGCGGCGGAGGCGGATCATGGCCCGAGCGCGTGGAATCTGGGCATTTTTTGGATTAACGGGTTTGGGGAGGACGCGAACGTGACGAAGGGGCTGGCGTTGATTAAGAAGGGCATACGGGTGCGTGTTGTTTGGAGCTTTTGGATATCTTAGTTCTTACGCTCTTCCACTGATAGGCCAGCCCCAACTTGACACTACCGCCCCAGCTTGCGGGCTTAGAAGATGATGGGATGGAAATGGTTGCAAAGAGGTCGGAGGAGCACGTCAAAGCTAAAGGGAAGAAGATCACGACGCTCGAGTTGGAGAAGATAGTGGAGGAAGTCAAACACGGTTAGCCTTGCATTCTCGTTCTTTTTTCTCCCTACTGTTGTGTGTTCCTAAAAAGTTCTCCATCGGACCAGCCAAAAAAAATGGAACTCCGCTGCCGCCGATACCGGGTGTGACAGGCGCCAAATCATCCGCGTCTGCCTCCCCCCCAACGAAGAAGCGGGCGAAGAAGGCAAAGAAGACGGCCGCGGGCATCTCCGCTTCACCGGCACTCAGCGAGAAAAGTGTTAAGGTCGATGTTGGCATTGGCACGCCTGAGTGGGTCAGGCGAGGGATTGCCATCACGGTGATCTGCCTGGGGGTTTTCACTATCTGGAGGGTGTTAAAGGAGTGATGCCGGGGTGGGGGGGATTTGAGGTGGCCGCATCCGTCCGACATCGGCTGTCGAGTCGATGGCGAGCTCAAAGGCGACGAGGGCAACGGCGTGCCGCAGACGAGCAAGCAAGGCAGAGAGGTCCGTTCGGGGGACGAAGCTGGGGCGCCTATGATGGTCCACAACTGGCTAAGCGAGAATATTCGGCTTTGGAACTAGATCATCACCCCTCTTTATGTCAGTTCTAGTATCAGCAAATAAACGGCCACACCGAGTAACAATTTACGAAAGAAGGTCGCATCCGTCAGAGAGAATACCAAATGGAGGGGAGCTTAATGGTATTTTTGGTCCGTGTTTATTTGGTCATCGTCAAATTGTGGGCGCAACGCTACCACTATCCAACAAACCAAATCTTCCTTACGCGAGTGTATTTGCGTAGATCCTCAATATAATACAACCTTTTCGAACTATGAATATGGATCTACCTCGTGCTATACTCTTTGTCGGCCTTCGGATCGAAACTGTCCTGCCCTCATCCTTCTTCCGCTCCACCGTCAGACCCTGCGTCGAAGCCTTCCTTCCCTCATCCATCCCCGTGTCAGCATTGTAAGTCGCTGTCCCAACGAACTAGCATAATATAATTCGCGACCATCGCCTCGACCCCGACATGGTTCTCAGATTTGGCGGCCATCGCGGCCTTCAGAAAGCTCAACACGAGTGGGGTCGTTTCCGGGACGCGTTCGGCCAGACCGCCGACGAAGGAGACGCGTCCCGTCGGGCGCGATGAAAGAAACGCAACTGAATCGACGCGCTCGACAACCTTTTATCGCGGATCTGTAAGAGCCGACGATCACTTTCGAATCGGCACGTTAATCACTCAGGCATGGCTCCGTGCAGGTCTTTCCAGGCACAGGGTAAATGTTAGTTAGTTAGCCGTTATCCTTGTTTCGTCCTTCGGCTAAGGCTCAGGGCGCATTCGAAACGCAGTCACCTTCGACGCTCATCACCGATACCCCGCTGACGCCGTCATCACCGGCAACCCCCGACCTCACGTCCGGCTCCTTTCTCAGTTCTCATTGGCATCCCCGCCTCCAAGTCCAAGCACCTCATAGCAACCCAGCCTGCGAGTCGAACAATTCGGTCGCATCGAGCCTCATAGCCCTTCAGGAAAAGCTTAACGTGAGTTGGTTGCCATCGACGGCGGGGATCGCGATCGAGCGGACAGGACCTGGGGACCAGGGCAGGAGTGGGCGGCTAAAGAGCGGGTTTGGTGGCAGGGATAGGGTGCAGTTTTGAGATCAGTTCGGTGAGGTGAGAACAGGGCTGGGGCTCCGCGATCGGGGACTGCTACGGCGACCGCATGCCAGGATGGGCTGGTGTTGAGAGGGAGTTGGACGGGAGAGGATGCATGGGGCGGGGCGGATACTGGCATGACACGAACTAACCATTTCTCTCCACACAGTCCTCATCCATCACCACCAGCGCCATGGCCGTCTCCACCACCGAAGAGGCCGTCGTGGTCGTCGCAGCCACCGCGCAGACAACGACGACGACCACCGTCACTACAATCACCAGCAGCATCCCACCACCTTCCTTACCACTATCCGACGCCAAATCCGTGATCGCGGCCGAGCCCGCATCCCTTCAACGACCCTCCTCCTCAGCATCCTCACCTTCCACCATCAGCAACAACCTCGCCGCCACCAACCTCACAACCGCCTCGCTTGTTGTCCAGCAGGGTGCGCCGAACGGCGCGCCCCGCGCGGGATCCACGTCCCGGATCCGTCGTAATGCCGACAACGCGAGGGCGCCACTGAGATGGAACGGAAATGGGACTGGGATTCCGGCGGCACCATCTGCGCCAGCACCTCCACCAGACCCGGACGGTCTTCCTGCACCAGAACCCGATGCCGTCCTCCCCTCCCCCGCGGCGCCCATCCCAGCGATCGCCACCGCAACCGCCAACACCTCCTCTACATCCATCAGCATGACACCAACCTCCGCCTCCGCGCCCGAACCGGGCAAGCGGCCCCGCATCTCGGTCCGCAGCCGATCTTCCGATAATCTCGGCCGGCGCAACACGCGACGCGGGCAGCCCGAGAAGGAGGTGCTCGTTGGCACGCCCGTGAAGGAGGGCCACGCCAACTACATGCTCATGTACGACATGCTGACGGGCATCCGCGTCTCCGTGTCTAGGTGCATGGCGCGCCCGCGGCGACCGCTTGAACAGGCGGACTTCGACGCGGCGCATAAGCTCGCCTTTGACGTGACGGGGAATGAGATGACGCCGAGCTCGCGGTATGATTTCAAGTTCAAGGACTATGCGCCGTGGGTGTTCAGGGAGATTCGCGAGGGGTTTGGCGTCGACGCGGTGGAGTACCTTTTGTCGTTGACGGGGAAGTATGTCCTGAGCGAGCTGGGCAGCCCCGGCAAATCGGGCAGCTTCTTTTACTTCAGCCAGGACTACCGCTTCATCATCAAGACGATCCATCACGCCGAGCATAAGTTCATGCGCGCCATACTGCGGGACTACCACGCCCACGTCACGTCGAATCCGGAGACGTTGCTGTCCCGCATCTTCGGTCTGCATCGTGTCAAGCTGCCGGGGAACAAAAAGATTCACTTTGTGGTAATGGGGAACGTGTTCCCGCCCAACAAGGACATTCACGAGACGTACGACCTGAAGGGATCCACCGTGGGGCGGTTGTTGACGGACGAAGAGATGAAGGCGAACCCGCTTGCGGTCATGAAGGATTTAAACTGGATCCAGCGCGGTCGGAAGCTGCACCTCGGTCCGGGGAAGAAGCGGATCTTCATGGAGCAGATCGAGCGCGACGTTGCGTTCCTGGAGCGCATGAAGATCATGGACTACAGCCTGCTTGTCGGATACCATGACCTCGCGAGAGGCAACGCCGACAACATCCGTGACGCCACGCTAGCCGTGTTCGAGCCGAACGCCGAGACGCTTCAGCGGCGGACATCGAGCAGCGCGGGGAACGCGCAGTTTGCGACGGGTCCCAGGGGCAGGGGTTCGGGGAATCGGGCGTCGACGATGAGGAGGATGCTGGCGGTCGCGGATCCGGTGCCGCTGGGTCCCAGCAGCTCAAGGCTGCCGGAGAGTCTGCCGCCGGAGCGGAGGCGGTCGGTGTTCTACAGGGACATGGGAGGGTTCCGGGCGACGGGGTTCGGGGACGAGGATGGGCAGGAGATATACTACGTCGGGATAATCGATATCCTGACAAAGTATGATGGGAAAAAGAAGATGGAGCACTTCTGGAAGAGTCTGGGCGGACAGGGCGTAAGTGTTAGCTGACTTTCTCTTCGCTGATAATCACTGGTGTTGATGCCCGTAATTAGAAAAAGATATCCGCTGTCAACCCGTTGCTTTACGGGCAACGCTTTGTCGACTTCGTTAGGAATGCCATCGCGAAGCCGGACGACCCGCCCGCTCAGCCGCTGTCGTCTCCAATCAAGAGTATCAACACGACCCAGCAGCCGTCCTCGCCTGTATCTGTATGAGGGGAGTAATCTTGTCAGACCTCGATCTTTATGATTTTATGGGGCGTTGCGGACCCCGGTTATCTTTTTACACACATACATCTTATTTGCGTTGGCATCAGTGGCATACTTTTTGCTTTGTTTCCTTCGCTTCGACATTTTGTACCCCGGCTTTTCTTCTGGATATATCAATACATTCATCCACCCGACTATGCTTTTGTAAGGCCGAAGCATGCGACGACCAAAAATACGCTGTGAGATTTGGGGACACCATTGAAACGAGCGACTGACTTGAATTCTTTGTTCTTGCGAATTGTGTCTTCCTTTTTTATTTGGAAGTGCGGAAGATATTCTATCCTAAGTTCTTTGCATGCGTGTTCTTTCTTGGCACAAAGCCACAGGGCCGCTTTGGGTACCACTCCGATACCGAGCTAATCCCCCGCAACGGCAGAGGCTGTCGCACCGGCGTTTGGGCGCTCAGCTCCGCCCTCGCCGCCCAGCGGTCCTGGTCCACGTTTCGCGTCATCCCCTGGCTGTTGCGGCCGCTGTCTCACCATGTTTTCAGCCAGCAACTAAAACGAAACGGCCAACATCCATCGCACTTGTTATCCCCCCCATCGCCGTTCGCCCGTTACCCATCCGCTCCCGGCAGCCGTCTCCTCCCGAGCCCTCGACCCAGGCCGTTGTCACCATCGTTCAGCATACCCGGACCCGCCGTCACCCTTCCACTCGCTTCCATCACCCGCCACCGCCATGCGCTTCCCGATCTTGAGCTCCGTCGTCGCTCTCGTGGCTGCTCTCTCCACCTCCGTCACTGCATTGCCGTCTAATGCGGTATGTTGAAGGATCAGCGCGGATGGGGACGTGGGGATCTGGGGATCTGGCTTAGCTGGGCCGGTGTTGTTGGTGGCGGAATCGAGTTGGGACGTGACGACGAGCTAACCTCTCTCCTCCCCGTCACAGCCGATATGCACGGCACAAGGAGCTGATATGGTTATTGCCGGCGAGGGCGGCATGAAGCCCAGCATGCCTCTTGCCGCCAACGCCTACGCCTTCACCGCCAGCGCCCAAACATACCTCCCCGGCCAGCCGATGAGCTTCATGATGAGCGGGATGGACTTCAAGGGCCTGCTCCTGTACGTCACGGACTCTGGCTCCGCGACACCCTCGACGCCAGCGGGCACGTTCGTCATCCCGGCCGGCTTCCAAAACAACGCGAAGGCGTGCACGGGCTCCGAGACGCCCAACTCGTCTATCACCCACATGCAGATGGCCGGCAACTACTTGGGCACACAGATGTTCCAGTACACGCCATCGATGGCGGCGAAGGGGAACTTGATGGTCAACGCCGTTGTTGTGCAGAAGTGCAACATCACGGGAGTGTTCTCGTACGCGGCTTACCCGAACGTCCTCACCATCCCGCCGTGCCCAACTTTGAAGGTGGCGAGCACCGTGGCGGCGACCAGGGCCATGACGCCGGTTATCACGCCGATCATGTCGACGATCGCGCCCATTAGGACAAGCCAGTGCCCCTTGCCCGTCACGATCACCATGCCCGTCACCGTTACCCAAACTGTTCAGATGGTGAGTTCTTTGTATTTAAGTCACTTTTGTTTGTAGGTGCATTTCGTTAACGAGATGCTTTTTCATCAGACCCAGGTCGCCACCAAGATCGTCCCTCAAACCGTCGCCGTTACCCAGCAAGTCACCCAGCAAGTCACCCTCAAGCCCGTCACCGCGACCCAGCAGCTCGTCCAGACCAAGGTCGTGACCGCGACCAGGGACATCACCCTCGCCCCCCTCACGATGACCCAAACCGTCACCCAGACCGTCACCCAGGTCTCGACCGCCGTCGTCACCAACGTCATGACTCAGGTCCAGGTCCGCAAGTGTACGCGCCGCGCGACGGTTATGACGACCATGGTGGTCCCCAAATCCTCCACCGCGGCCGTTCGCACGATGACGCCCGTCATGACCCCGATCATGACCAAGGTCCTCACCTCCACGGTCGTCGCCATTAAAACAACACCCATCGCGACCCCTTGCTGCCAGGGGGAGAAGACCCCGACCAAGGTTATCGTCCCGACCTCCGCCATCGTCCCCATGAAGACCACCGTCATCACCCCTTGCTGCGGCGCCAAGCCCATCACGTCCGTCGTGCCCATGAACCCCCCTGCCCCGACCTCCGTTGTCGTACCGATGAAGACTACCGTCATCACCCCCTGCTGCGGCGCCAAGCCCTACACGACCGTCGTCCCGATGCCGATGGCGAGCCCGATCCCGGTCGCGAAGCCGGCGTACGGCGGCGCGCCGAACATGATGGCGCCCGCGCCCGCTCCCGCGGCTCCGGCGTACGGCGGCGGCGCGCCCGCGGCCGCGCCGGCCGTGTACGGGGGCGGTGCGGCCGTGACGGCGTTGCCGAACGCGGTGCCGAACGTGAACCAGGTCAACGTTGGGAACAACTGAGCGGCGGGCGTGTTTGAGTGATGGACATCTGCAGTGTTTCTGTTGAACTTTTTTCCTTTTCCCTCCCGATTTTTTTGGCGGGTTGTGCTCAGATTGCTTACAATCGTGCCTGTTTATTTTCCCTTCATTTTTTTTGCCTTGCAAAACCATATATCATTCGGGTCGTGGACCTACTTTGTTGCTATCATTTCTTGTTTAGCTTCTCGCTTTTTTTTACACCCACAACTATACGCTTTTCTCGCTTCTGCTCTTTACCATAGAACCTCTCCGAAATCCTATCTTTCCTCGATTTTCTTGTTCTACACGTGTCTACATGCATTTCTCCTTCCGGTTGATCTTCTTTTGGTGTGTGCAGAAGTGTAAATACAGCAACTGTGCTTCAAACTATATCACCATCTTCGCTTCATATGTACGCTAGTTCGATTCGTAACAATTTACTGGTACTAGGCATGTCGTCAAATGACGATTCCTTCTCCGCCCATCCTTCGCGACGGCCGCGCCTTCGGCCGCACTGCCGGCTGCCGTGATCCGTTCTCAGTTCTCAGTCCGATCAGGCTGTTGTTTTTTGAGCTGGTCCTCCAAAGCCCGGACGCTTCCTCCCCACCCACAACGGCCCGCTTCCACTTCGCGTGGCTCCAGGACCACTGCCAGTGTCCCCTCTGCGTTCACTCCTCAACCCGGCAGAAGCTCCATTCCTCTGGCGATGTTAACCCGCGCGAGCAGCCTCGCTCCATGTCCGTTCGCGATACTTCTCTGGTCCTGGAATGGTACGGACGGCAGCGTCCGACATCCGCTAGTGGGCGCCGCCCACACCACGACGCGACTGGTTGCTGGCGAATACTTATCAAAAGAGCCTGACGCGACACCGCTCCGCGAAGTCGACGCCGACGCTGTGAGACGCGTCCTCGTTCGCAACCGCGTCCGAGCGTGTTAGCTATGACGAGTACATGGCCGAATTTAGTGAAAGGTCACTTTCTACACCAGTGCATTCGTAGCTAAGGAAGCCAAACAATCAACCTTCCTCGACATGCTCCAAGCCGTTGAAATCCTCCGCGCTGCCAACCCCGCACACTGCTCCCTCCTCATGCGCGTCCCGGTCACATTCCATTACAAGAACGACGGCCACAACCTCATCTGCCTCTTCTACGCCCCGCCGTCCCAGCGCCAGCTGACGCGTGTCGACGGGGACGACGTCTTACCTTCTGCGAGGCCTTTGGACACCTCACGGAGATCCTGAGGAGGCCGGAGCTCATACATAGGACTCGGTTGGTGAAGGGCAAGGTGGCAATGTTCCTTAACAAGAGGGTGCTGCATGGGAGGGATGAGTTCCAGACGACGGCACTTCAAGGGGCGTTATGTGGATTGGGATGACATCAAGGACAGGATGAGGGTCATGTTGGATTAGCGAAGTGAGCTTAATATATTCATTGCTGTGTTGTCGCTGGAAATACCCTCTTACAGTTACCAACCTTCTTCACAGTAGATTGCCGCAATGTAATAGTTGTAAACACAGCTGCAAGGTATCCACGACCACGTCGACAGGGGCGCACAGCACATCAATATGTCCCGTCCAAAGTCCCAAAGTGACTGGCTTCCTCAATACAGAACTTTCAGAGCCAAACCAGCAGCCTCAACTCCGTATTGACAAGGCGATCGTCTCCTTCAGCTCGAACGCGCCTTTATACCCAAGCAGCGCTCTAATCTCCTCGAACCCTTCCCCGATCTCCAAGTCCCTCGCGTCCATGTGCCTCATCGTAATCGCGCGCGTCGCATCGCAACCGCGTGCGTCGCAACAAACGCGCCCGATTTACCACTCCGTATATATCGAATCAAACCGCCGCTGCGTCATCTCGGCCTCCCTCGCGGGACGCCCACATGCTGATCCCACACATACTGCGCCTAGTTTAAACAGCGACGCGGAGGATTGCAATCTCGCGCACCGTCGTATTGTGGAGAAGCGTGCTCAAAGAGCCCAGTGGGGGCCGCGGCGGGAGCGGATCAAGCCGGGGATCGGGCCGGAAATGTTGGCGCGGGACGCCAGGGATGTTGGCATCATGAAAGCTTGGCTGGTCGTCAATTGAGGAGCTGCTCCCATTTCGATCCCGCGATCCCACTCACAACGTAGCGATGAGACTGATTATCCGGGACACGTATGACGACGCTTCTCAGTATGCGGGTATGTGCCATTGTGCTGGCTGTCGCGCTCTTGAAGGATGGGAGAGGCTGGAGCGAGGAGTGCATGTTGTGGGGGGCTGTGGAGGACGGCTTGTCGAAGTAGTTGGCCCAGACCGCGAGACGAAACCCCGACGCTTCCCGGGCTCCGAGATAGGGATGAGGTGTCTCGAGGCACCAGCAGGGCTGTGGTGCAGAAACTCTGGGACGAGCAGCTGCGTCTGTTACTCCCCTTTCGCGACGCGGTCGACGCCGGGGTGTTTCTTTAATGTACACGAAACCCTGACTTGGAGGACGAGGAGTCGATCGTGAAGCTATAACCGCGCTTTCTGCAGCGGACTACATTATAAACCGCATCAACACCTTCAAACCGACCGCGTCCCGCCCCTTCGTCCTCGGCCTGCCGACCGGCAGCTCGCCCGAGGGAATTTACAAGCACCTCGTGGCCGCCCACAAAAGCGGCAAACTCTCCTTTCGCCACGTCGTCACATTCAACATGGACGAGTACGTCGGGCTCGACCGATCCCACCCGCAGAGCTATCATTACTTTATGTGGGATTGCTTATTTAAGCATGTCGATATCGAGCCGGGGAACGCGCATATCCTGGATGGGAATGCGAAGGATTTGGAGGCGGAGTGTAGAAGGTTCGCAGATAGTTTAATTTGAGATATGTTGCATTGAGGACTCAGGGGAGGGGTGCAAGAGGTGGAGCATGAGGTTTTAGCATATAAATCAAATCTTAGGTTCGAGGACTTGATCAAAGCCGCCGGCGGGATTGAGCTGTTCCTTGGAGGCATCGGTCCCGATGGGCATATCGCGTTTAACGAACCGGGATCGTCGTTGTCGTCGAGAACGAGGATCAAGACGCTGGCGTATGACACCATTCTTGCAAACTCGAGGTTCTTTAGCGGGGATATCGAAAAGGTGCCCAAGCTGGCGCTGACCGTTGGCGTCGGGACGGTCATGGACGCGAGAGAGGTGATCATCATCATTTCGGGGGCTCATAAAGCGCTTGCGTTGGCCAAGTGCATCGAAGTGAGTTGTTTTGTCTTGGCAATCTCGGTAAATCCCTACTAAATAAAGCCAAAGGATGGAGTCAACCACATGTGGACCGTCTCTGCGATTCAGATGCACCCTCGTGGGATGATTGTTTGCGACGAGGACGCGACGCTAGAACTTCATGTCAAGACCGTCCGCTACTTTAAGAGCATTGAGAAGGTGCATGGGATGCTCAAGAACATCACCGGTGTTACGGCAGGTCAGTTTTTGAAACACTAGGAATATTCGCTTATTACAATGCAGAGCATCACGATAACTGATGCCTGGGCCGACTTCTCGCCGTGCAACCAGTACCAAATTACATCATGGCTCTACCATCCAATATCAAAAAAGATGTTGACATTGCTTTCCCCTCTATGCATTATTCTTTACTATGCAATCCTTGTTCGTCCATAGCAATGTGCACCAAGAATTATGCAAATATTAAATAACATGGTATCAGATCTATTTTCTCTTCCTTCTCTTTTTCGTATTCAATGGGCCCTCATTAGTGAGGACAGAATGTCAAGCAGCAAATCGAGATCGATTCCATACTCCAAACACGACGTGCAGCGTTATGTTCGGGAGGGATTGGCTGAACGACGTGCCGGCGAACCCGGCGGAATGAACCCCCGGCGTGGCTGCAAGCGCCTGTCGCGAACTACGTCCCCGTGAAGGGCTACGACTGCGGAAGGGAGTTCAACTTTGGAATGCGAGTGAGGATCTCTTATTTCGAAAAAAATACTTGTTTGACCAAACGGAAATCAACTGCATGGCGCTGGGCGCGACGAACTTTACGGTGTTAGCTCGACACGTTCAATCGCGTGGTGCTGGAATGCCCCGTCCCCGATTGTCAGTGCCCAAACTCTAGCTATGCATCGTCTGTCTCGGGTCTTCCGGGGAGCAATATGTTCTACCCGGTCGGCTCCATGACCTCACTGAGCGTTTCAACGGCTATGATTATCGCGACTGCGACGGATACGGCGACAGACGTGCCGGCGGCAATAGATGTCACGGAAACAACGTTGAACTCCGAGCAGGACATGTTGCAAACAATAG
>JADGJL010001025.1:0-10914 GCA_027600665.1 Irineochytrium annulatum | reverse complement strand
ACCTAATCCGTTGACGCGTTCGACCGCACCGTATTGGTCCTCAGCAAGTTCGCCCTCAGTGAATTCGCCTGCACGAGCTCGAGAAAGGTGTCCTTCGCCTCCGTTTGAGTGAACTGGAGTAATTTGAATAGCTGGCCATGCTTAAAGTTGATGCAATCCGGGTATATCATCGAGTCCTCGGCGAGCGTCCGCTTTGAGATCGCTATTACGTCGCCGATCTATGATCGAGAGTGTTAGGCGAAAGGTAACATGTGGGAGCAGTTACCTCTTTCTTGTTGTCTATGAAAAGGATCAGCTTCTTATGGGACATAAAGACCACCCGACGCTTCTCCCAGAAGCTTATCATAGAGTTCCCGTTCTTAACGCAGATGTCCTAATAGGCAGCAGACGGTAGCAACATTAGGAATAGTGGTAACTTAGAACGCCTACGTATTCAGCGCTCAACGCCCCAGGAGTGGCGTCCAGCATCGGGCTCGACGCGAGGAACTTCCCGTCCTTCGTCCCGCCCCCGAGCTTGCTCACTTTCAAATAGTCTGATTTGGACATGACTGGGTCCGAGTGGAACGAACCGACTGCGACGCGACCGATGGTCGTGACATATATGAAGATCATGGAAAGCAGGAAGAGCGCGGCCTTGACGTAAAGCGACGGTACGTAGGACACACCGAAGGCCTCCGTCACGACCAGGACGACGCTACCGCAGATGAGGATGTTTTGGGAGAAGTAGAAAACCTGCGTCGATAAATAAATGAATGAACAAGACTTGACAAAGTGGTAATCCTACGTAAATGGTTTCCTTGTACTCGCTCGCCACGTTCCGCGTGGCAAACGCGAGCGCCATAGTTAGAAGGAGCAACACGAGATTGTATGCAAAGAGAAGCCAGACAAAGACGGCCTGGATGAGCGAAGAGTCGCTCCGGCACTCGTAATGGTAGGTCGCGGACTCGGCGAGCACCACGATCGCGGATTTTGGCGCGTCGACGCCCGTCCAGATGGCGAGGATAAGGATGTTGATGAGCGTGATAGGGAGGGAGGTTAGGAGGAGGCGCGTGTTGCCGAACTCCTGCATGGCCTGCATGCGTTTGTTTTCGAAGATGCGAAACACTCGCCAGCATTTTGGAAGTGTGCCTGAGGATTTGGTTGTTAATGGGAAACCAAGGAGGAGGAGTTGTGATGCACGCACCGTTCATGCACATGGAAAAGGCTAGCCATCCCGACCTATCATAAAGGAGAAAGTTTGACTAAGTACGCATTGGTCGTCGTTCCCAAAGAACATTCCCCACCATTGTTGAAGCCGGCACGCCGAGGGGACCTTCTCAAAGTTCCCGACCCACCCAAAAATCGCCGTGCACCCGACTAATAGCCCTAACACCGTCAGCAGCAAAAACGGCAACGACATAGTCTTGACCAGCGTCGTGTTCCTCTTCCAAACGAGCACGCCGGCCGTACCCACGCACACCCCGCCCATCACCATGTAACCCGCGATCAGGAACGCGCTCACGGGGCTCCCGTAGTTGATCACCTCAAGCACGACCCGCTTCGAGTCCGGAGGCGGGATCGTGGACCCGCCGTTGAAGACGATTTTCGCTAGCGTCGTAAACGCGTTGGACTGGTCAAACGTTAGACTGTCCACCAGCTTGCCGTTCACGACGTTTGAGAATGTATACCCGGCCATCCGGTCCCCCGTTCCGTCGAAGTGGACGAAACCGGAGGAGCCGTTGAAATCCGTCGCGATAAAGTCCTTTACAGAGACACCCGTGGAGCGCGACCGAATGGCGTCTAGGTTGTGGCCCATCGCAAGAAGCCGCTTCACGCCATATGACATCGAGAGGAGACAGTCGCGAATAAAGTACGAGTATGTCATCGGCGTGTCGCCGTACAAGGCCGAATAACGGCGCTCCAGGTCCGCGCGCTCGGCGCCACCACCGTTCTCGAAGAACGTCGAATAAATCATTCCCTCAATATTCTGCCTGTCCCTATCCGTGTACGCCGACGAAGTTTCCGCGCCATACAGCAAGCCATACATGGGCTCCACCGCGTCGGTCCCGATATATACGTGATCCGGCGACACGAGGCCCTGCCTCCTCGCCTCCCTTAAGATCGATATCACGTCCGAATCGTACCCGATGATGACAATGACGCGCGCGTCGGACTCGACGATTGATGAGACCTGGAGCGCGTAGTCCCTGTCGCCGGGGTTAAAGGCCTCGTTCCGCAGGACGGTGATATTAGTGGCAGAGGCATACGCAAGGATAGAGGACGCGATGCCGAAACCGTAGGACGAGGAGACGGTCATGAGCGCGATCTTGGACCAACCGTACTTCTGAACGAGGCTCATGATGGCGATGCCTTGGTAAAGGTCGCTCGGGACTGTTGCCAGGTCAAAACGCATAACCAAGCACGCGTAATTACGCGGAATAACTTACCAGTCCTGTAAAAATACTGGTAATCCGTCTTATCCGACAAATCCGGGCTGCTGGCCACGGAGCACTGATACACGCCGAACGAGTTCATGGCCAGCGCCAAAGGCTCCGTCCTAGCCGAGCTGTACTCCCCGATGAGCGCCACTACGCCTTTACTCGTGGCCAGTTCAACCCCAGCTTTAACGGTGCCGTGCAGCGTCCCGCCCGAATCCGCCCATACGAGCGCGAACGTCACGTTGGGGACCATGTAGCGAGGGTCGGCGTTGAGGTCGCCCAGCGTGATCTCGAGCGTCCGGCGCGCCGAAACGTTCATCACAACCACTGATGTGGGTGGTTTAGGACGCGTTGCGACGCGTCATGACGCGAAGGGAACGGAAGCAGGGGCTCACCATCCGCGGGCAGATCCACACCGATCAGCACCAGATCGGAAGCGACCGACGCACCAGGAGATCCGACGACTAGCGACAGTAGCGTCACCAAGATCGGAAGCAATAGCGCCAGGCCATGGCGCGGACGTTCCGTGCGGTGTCCCCGCGCGCTCATACGTGAGGCGAGAGAGTGTGGGGCACTCGAGACCTGCGGTACGCGCGGGTGGGGACGTGCTTCGAAGGGGTTTCTTTGTTCGACTGAAGATTACCGTGGGTGTCCACGGTGGTAATGTGTGCGCCAATCCTCTCGGAGCCGGAAGCGATTTTAATCCGGCAGTCGTATATTTCAAATCAATTTTAACAAGCGCAACATTATTAGGTGGCGGCTCCTCTACTCTAGCATCATCATTATTGCTGTAATATTTTTACGTGCTATTACAGCATGACAAGGCCCATCTGTCCGTGCTCGACCTCCCTACAGCGGTAGTTGTACAGGTAGTAGTACAGATTCCCATCACCCTTCCCGAACTTAAGCTCCTCTAGGAAAACATCGTTTGCCATGAGGTTCAGGCAGTTGAAGACGTCAAACCCGTTCTGCGGCAAATTCAGTTTAGTCGACGACCGTGATGGTGGGAAGGTTGTCCAACTTACATTCCGCGCCAGAATGAGTGCGTCCTTCAAAAGCGCGTGTACCCTCGACTTATTCTCGCCCATGTCCTTCGGCGCATAGTAAAAAAGGTAGGCGGCGTTGATGTGGGTGTGGAGCTTGTTTCCAATGGCGGAGGATGGGAGGGAGTAGAAGGAGTAAAAGTCGGTGATCTCGCCGGAGCCCGGGTCCTAGAATGCCCGGAGTTACTATTTGCTCACAGAATCGATAATTAACGGCTGACATCAAGTTACCTCTACCACGCAGCTGAAGACGACGCCGGGCAGAGGCATGAGCCAGTGTTTAACCTCCTCCTCTGACATGATGACCGAGACGTCAAACCGCGAGAGGTATTGCCGCATCAGCTTGTGCACATGAGGGACGTCGCGCTCCTCCATCGGCCTCGTCCCTAGGAGAATTTGTTTCTGCGCAGAGAGTAAGCAACGCTCCAGAAAAACGTCAAGGGCACAAAAGTGAAATGGCCCGCACCTCGGGCAACGCGTACAACTTAATCATGGTCGACATCTTCTTGTTCGACGGCAGCTGCGAGAAACCCGTCTCGACCAGTTTCTTGTAGTTGATGGAGCGATGGTAGTACCTGCAAGTCGAGATAGCTTTTGGCAGAACCGCGCCGGCGGTGTAGACGGCTTGGAAGATACCCTCGAGGTGGACAAGGCGCGTAATCTCCTTGATAAGAACGGGAGCGAGCCGCTTCTGGCGGAGCTTCTTGTGAACGCAGAGGAAGTTGATCTCGACGAGGTGTTGTTCGCTGCAATACGTAAGTTAAGGAGGTAGATGCAGTTGATATAATGGTGCGAGGACGTACACAGAGTGAACGCGGAGGTCGGCGGGGATGGCGCTGATGAAGGCAACGAGCTTTTTGTTCGACTTCACCCGGACTCCGCGATGCCAGACCTTCTTCCATCCGGGGGGTTTCAGCGCCCTGCAATCAGGTAAGGGACATGTTGACACCTATAAAAATTGCCCCACCATTGGATGAACTCAGCCGAGTAATCAAAGCGGAACATGGCGTCGTCATCCTCCACGTAATTCAGCGTTAACAGCTCGTAGACCTCCTTTTTCTACCGTGGTGGGTTTGGTCGTTAACGCAATATACAAGGAAATTCGCTCGAACCTGATCCGCCTGCTCGATATCCACAGTCGACCACTCAAAATCCCCCTTCAGCTCGTACGGCTCCTTCTGGATTTCTTCCGGCAGTTTGTCGGCCTCAATCGGACCATCCTTCAATACCATTTCATCTGCATGCAACCGTCAATCTCGCATTTTTCAAGCAAGAACTCCAGTCGCGCACCTGTTCTTGGAACGGGCTGCGTGCTCCAAAACTTGTAGTCGCCCATGTCCTTCAGCTCCTTGTTCGACCTCACAGGCGTCGGATCCAGCAACCCCGCCCCACCGAGCTGTTCACGAAAAAGTCGCGATTAGGATGCATTCAACCAGTAACGGGAGTCGAGCATAGTCCAACAATGCCCTAACCAAGATCGCGCACCTTGTCCACGACCTCCCTGAGCTTTCTTTCAAAGTCGCCCTCCCCCGGCTTAGCCCCCTGGGAGACGACTCCATTTGACGCCGACGCGGTCGCATTCTTGGACGATGAGGCATCCAGAGAAGACGCGGCGGCGGGCTTCTTCTTGTTCTTCTTCTTCTTCTTCGCGCCGGCGGTCGACGGTGCCGAACCGTCGACCATCGCCGGATCCGGTTGATCGTCGTCATCCTCCTCCTCGTCCGCCGGGCGCGGTTGTGATGTTGTCGGCTCGTTGTTGGGCATGTCGAGATCTTGAGGATTGACGGCGACTTTCCTTTCCCAGTTCACCAGACTGACCCGCGCCACGACAGGGCGACCGCCGCCACCGCCGTCCCGGCGGCGGACGATTGTCGGCGTACGTTGAACTACGCGTCACGACGCGGAGTCGGCGGGGTTTGCGGGTTGAAGTGCGGGTAGCAGACCTTGTCGGAGGTGCTTCCGGTCAGAACCGCCCAAGTGCACCGTACCCGTTCAGCCCCGCGACCTGACGCGCTGACTTCCGGGGACGCGTCGCAGGCTTGGGGGAGGTGTCGTCACACGCACTCACTTTTTGGCGAGGACAACCAGAACTCAGCTGAAGTGTCGGGCAGCAGAGCCGGAGAGCTGTGATGAGCCGGCGATCGTCCTACGACGTCTACCGGGATCAGAACAGGGATCGGGATCGGGCCGCAATCGATCAGGACTTGCGGGAGATGCCGCCACGACGCGTCCCCTCGGCCTCTGGGAACGGGATCTACTCGGTGCGGGAGGAGTCCAGGTCCTCGATGGATGCTGGGAGGCTGTACGGCGACCGGGAGCCGACGGCCGGGGTGTCACCGTTCGCTCGGGCTGGCCCGCCGCCAGCCTCGTTTGGCGGGTCGCGGTTCAAGGAGCGCGGAGGGTACGAGAGCGACGGCGGGTCGCATTCTGGCTACGGCGCCGGGGCCAAGAGCGTGCCGACGTTCTACTCGTTTCGGACGCAACAGCAGCAGCAGCAGCAGCAGCAGCCGGCCGACGGCAACAATGGTACATCCCCCGCTTCAGGATCCAGGCCCGTGTCGCCGATGGTGGCCAGACGCATCGCGGAGATGGAGATGATTAATGGAAACCTGCCCTCGTCAACGCATTCGGCCCCGCCTGCGACCGCGACCGGACCTAAGGCCATCTCGCCGTACACGTCACCGATGAGCGCCAGAGCGGCGTCCCCGTCGATGGTGGGTTGCTTAGTAAAGATGTCGGGCCGTGTGGATCTGACATGCAAAGCAGGCGCGGTACGGTGGATACGCGTCCGACCCTAGGGCGATTTCACCGTTGACATCGACATTCTCGGTACCGCCCCTGCAGCGTCGGGCGACAAATGATGGCTATGTACCAAGTGGCACGGTGTCGTCGGGCACGCGCCCGGCCGTCACGTCTCCACACTCGCATGAACGTGATTACAAGGACACCGGTGATTACGCGAGGGAGCCCCGGTCGGAGTCGCCGTTCGAGGCCTCGTACAGAAATGATAGGGAGCTAAGGGAACGAGAACGGCAGCGGGAAAGGGAACGGGAGCGGGAGTACTATCCGCCCGGTAATAGGTGCGTTGTACTTTATGCTTTCACCGTCGAATGCGGCTAATGGAATGTCGAAGACCAACCTTACGGAATGACTCATTCTCATCGACAGTCTCATCAGTAGCACAGCACAAACCGTTGCGCTACATATCGGACGATCTGGCGCGAGCGGTGATGAGTGAAGCTCCGTCGGAAAGTGGCGACACGTGGCTAGAGGAGTCGAAAATCCGATCTCGGCAAGGAAGCAACCGACCCTCGAGTAGCAACCGGTATTATGACGACAGGCCCAGGTACGGTGAATTTGAGGAGATGCAGTGAGCACGTTGTAACTGAAGATGCAGAGCTCCGGAGTCGACGCAATATGATGGTGATTACTACAGCGAAGCTGAGTCCCAGCATCGCTACGGAGCAGCTAGGGCCGCTCCAAGCCGTGAAAACAACGGCTACAGCAGCGACGCCGGGGCGTACCGGTACGGCGTCCGACCGGCGTCCGCAGCTACTGGGAGAGCTACAGAGAACGGTGCGGCGCATCTAGCGTTAGGGCACAGGAGGGTGTCGGTAAATGACATCGTCAACAGCTTCGAGACCGGGAAGCCATCCGATGACGGACCGCCCATGTCACCCCGCCTTTACAACGGCTCCTTCTCCTCATCTGAGAAGCCTGGTAACCCTCGCCGTAACCCACCACCCCGCCCTCGGCCGACGCTAACATCAGTGAGCCAACACGTCTACCCGTCACGACCCACCCTCTTGACCGCCTCATCCGACCTCAACGCGACCGCAGACGCGAAACAGGAAACTATCACCCCCCTGAACCGCTTTGGCGCTGCACCTGTCTCCGCACCCACGCAACACCACAACGACCTCCTCTACCACTCCACTCAGCGCAAACCCTCCGAGGCGTACGTTCCCCCGTCGGCATCCTCGAGCGACCACCCGCCACTCCCTCCACAGCTTACGTCGACACTGGCAAATCCCGAACCTTTGTCACCCTTCGCAAACATGCGAAATCCACTCTCCCCACGGATCGCCGGCGCCACGCCGCCAGAAGGATTGACGCTCTCCCCCACGACGCCGACAGACCCAAAGCGGTACAGCACAATCGACGATGAGCCCATCCCGTTTTCGATCCCGGCCAAACATATCTCGCTCAACCTCGGGCAGACGCCATCAAGGAGCCCCGCGCAACAGCAACAGCAATCGTCCCCGGTGTCGCATGCGCCGCCGATATTGGTGGCATCGGCCACGGCTGCGGCGGGGACAAGCGCGACCGTGGTGACTTCGGCGCTGACAAGGCAGCAGGTGAGCTCGGACTCACTCACGTTCGAAATCGATGCTATCCGGTCCAAGGTCGAGGACCTCCGGCGCAAGTTCGTCGTCGCCAAAACGTCCTCCTCTTCCTCTGTCGCCCTCGACGCCTCCGCGGCGGCCGCCGCCAACGCCGTTCCGTCGCAACAACAGCAGCAGCTTCCGCGTCTCAACACGCAAATTGGGGTTCCGGGGAAGGCGAGAAGCGCGACGGCGCCCGTGCCGATGCCGCCGCCGAAGCCCGCGCGGCGGAGGGGTGGGGCGGGGGGTAGGCCGAGCCCAGGGAGTGAGTTTGGCGGGTCTAGTGTGGGTGGTGGTGGCAGGGGGGAGGAGGAGAGGCTCGTGAGGGTCGCTAGGAGCCCGACGACGATGAAGGACTTTGAGGAGCTTAGTGGTGGGTACTTATTGCTCTCTTTAGTCGAGAGTGGACAACTAAAGTTGCATGTGTGACCTCAGAGGCGCTCAATAGGTTGGATAGGGATACGCTGGAGTCGTCCGTCTCGTGCCTCGTCCGGAACTTACGGTGAGCTTGCGACCGTTCGGTTGTGTCGGCAAAAATTCTGACTTCTGTGACAGCCATGCCCTGGGCCTCACGCTCGACGTGAATCAGATGCTGACGGAGGCCGGCGAGGGCGGCTTGACGGCCTCGACGACCTCGCTCGTCCGGAATATGTCGGACGTCCAGGTCTCGAGTCTGTCCATGCTCTTGCGGATGATGGAGCAGCACGAGCGCGAGCAGCGCGTAGTGCTGGAGGACTTGACGGCGGCCGCTAGCGTGGCTGGAGCCGGGAGCGTGCGTGGCGGCGGGAGTCCATGGCGGGATGATGGCGGCGGGACGGATAGGGGAAGGTCAGTGGAGGTGAAGGGTGGAGGGGCGTGGAGGGCGGCCACGAGGAGCCCAAATTGGAGGGGCTAGGGTATCTTTTCTTGTCATTCTTATTTACGAAGGCTGTATTGCCGTCGACTTCTTCTGCACCTAGTCCTGTAAACCCTACTTCCGCCGATGTCGACGATGTTTTACTATTAGTTATTACTATTACTAAGGTGCAATATGCGTATATGCCATGGTGGCAAAGTCGCGATCCACTTCTACTATTATCTATCGTGTGCAATCACTCGTCCATGGCCCCACTCATTATCGTCCTAACGGGCATCCCTGCTACAAGAACGTGCGGCGCCTCAGAGGTCGCCGTTTCGTGCGAGAGGTGCTGACCGAAGAAGATATGGCCCTGAAAATAGTTGTGAGCATTGATCACTTGGAGTGGACAACCTGTCGTACCTTCTTTCGTCGGTATTTACTTAGCATTGTGAACGCTTCTTTGCCAATTACTCCACATCGCTGACATTGGCCGCTCCCCTGTTAAGCAAACCAGAATCAAAATTCTATCTACCTTTCAAAAGAAGCATAATTAAACTCACCACAAACGTCTGCCTGCCAAGCTCAACACGCCCACCCTCCCAGAGCTCCTCCTCAAATGGATCTAAGCCGAGGCCGTCGATGATCACATTCGCTCTGAACTTTTCTACCCCGAGCCCATCCAGCCGATCACCGCGTGTAGGGCCCTCGCGACACCCTCTCAACACGGCCAAACTCCGTAGGCTCACCACTAACACCTGACTCTCATTTTGAAACGCCTTCCCGTCGCCGGCCCTCACTAGCGCGCAAGGCTTTCCCAGCACGCGCTCGAGCCAATCGCCAGCTGCTGGGTCATCATACGCCACCCCGCCGTCATCGACCCCGCACCCAGACATCGGGACACAAGCGCCGTCACCACCGCCGTTACCAAGAACCCGAAGGTCCTCGACCCCGGAAGCCCGGAGCACGATGTCCCCGGTGGGAGCGTCGACGTCGATAACCTCGACGCGGTCGAGCGCGCGACACGACTTGAGGCTCAGCGCGCGCCCGTCCTCGTCCACGATCGCGTAGCACCGATCCCACCTCAGACCCGACGCCGACATCTCCCAGCGCTTCACGCGAAATCCGCCGCACGACTTCACCGGGTATATCCACAGCTGGCTCACGAACGCGCCTTTATCGGGCACCGTGAGCGCCGGCAGGTCCGACACTGACCTCGGCACGGCATCCGCATCCGCCTCGACAACGCCCCGCTCGGGCTCGACGAAGCTCCTCAGGAACCGCTCGAACCGACTCAACCCCCACCTCGCCCTCGCAAGGTTCACACACCCGATCGACACCCTCAAGCACGCCACGTGCCGCCCGTCCACGACATCAACCCCGTCCCCACACCGCTTCCCCGTCCGCGCCGCCAGCGCCCAAAGGTCCACACCCAGCGCCTCGCCAACGGCCCCCGGATTGCAAAGCGCGCCCGACCGTAGGTGGATCCGCCACAGGGCCGCCAGGCGCGCGACGGTCGTGCACCCGATCGGCGAGCCGGCGGCGTCGTCCATCGTGAATGCAATGACCGGTCCAAACCGTCTACCCTTCCCCATCCTCGTCCCCGACTCCATATCTGGCCCGTCCAGAATCCGTATGAGCGGGGACCCGTTCGGATGCCGCAGCATGCCCATCATCCGCCTAAAGTGCGCCGCCACGTGTTGCTGCCGCTCCCTCAGCTCGCCCCACCCGCAGTGCCTGTCCCGGATCCAATCCAGCGCCCGGAGCGCCCCGATGCACTCCTGAAACGGCGGTGTGCCGTCCTCGAAGCACTCCGGCGCGGCGCGCAGCGTGCGTGCACCCGGCCGGTTCGGGTCCAGCGCGTCGATGGTGCCGCCGCCAAAGTAGCGTCGCCCGCGGCGTAAGGGCTCAACGCAGTGCTTGCGAATCAGGAGGACCCCGAGGCCCGTCGGCAAGCCTGCGAGCTTGTAGAGGGAGAGGACGACGAGGTCGGCCGGGTGGGCGGTGAGGTCGAAGAAGCCGTGCGCCGAAGCGTCGACGAGCGTGCGCCAGGGTCTTCTCCGGCGTCCGCGGGACGCGTTCAAGGCGGTGAGCCGGTTCACCCATGTTAAAGGATATAGCCTCCCATTGAAATTAGACTGAGCCGGGAAGGCTAGAATGTCGAACGCGTCGTCCTCGACCCCCATGTCGTTGTCGTCGTCGTCGTCCCCGTCCCCCATGCCCCCGTTCAGGAA
>JADGJL010001024.1:0-10917 GCA_027600665.1 Irineochytrium annulatum | reverse complement strand
GACGACGACGGCACCGTCCAACACAAGGCCCGCCTCGTTGTCAACGGCAGTCGGCAGACCCCCGACACCTACGGCAAAACCTTCGCTTCCACCCCCTCCATGACCGCTAATAAAGTTTTCACCGCCATAGCCATGCAACGCCGCATGCAGACCCGGAAGTTTGACGTCAAGGGCGCCTACCTCAACGCATCCATGGACCACGAGCTGTACTGCCTCCCTCCCGCAGGTTTCACGGTACCGGCTCACCAGCACGGCTGGGGTTGGGAAATCCTCAAGGCGATATATGGCACTCGACAAGGTGCTTACCTCTGGGCCGCCTTTCGTAACCGCCACCTCATCGAGTACGGCTTTCGCAAATGCTTCGCCGATCCTAACCTCTTCCGCCTCGACACCCCGTCCGGCATGCTGATGCTCATCATCCACACCGACGACGGCGAGCTTGCGGCGGATCCAACTGTGCCCCCGAAATCGACCGCTTCCTCTCTTGGCTAAACTCCAAGATGACGATAACGACGGCTGACGTCGTCGGCCACTTCATCGGCATCCGCAAAGTCTACTCCGACGACTATGCCACCCTGGACCAACAGGATTACATTGCCGCCATTCTCGTCGAATGTCTCGAAACCCCGCTCACACCAGACGGCCGTCCCACCACCCGCCTGACCCCATGGAACGGCAACACCGACACCATTGACTTCGACTCTGACACTCCGGCCACACCTGATGACCTGACCCTCATGAAATCCCGCAACTACTACCGCGTCCTCGGCCTCGTCCAATACGCCGGCAACACCCGACCCGACATACTGTTCACCCTCGGCAAGCTCGGTCGCCACTCCCACAATCCCCGCCCCGTTCATTGGAAGGCGCTCCAACACCTCCTCGCCTACCTCAACGGCTCCAACGACCGCTGCCTCACCTTCTCCCGCTCCTCTGAGCCCGTCTCCATCACCACCTATACCGACGCGGACCACGCGGGGGACACCGCCACCCGCCGCTCCACCTCCGGCTTCGCCATCATGCTTTGCGGAGGCGCCGTCTCATCGTCATCTAAATTGCAACGCACTGTCGCCGACTCGACCGTTGCGGCCGAGACGGTCGCCGCCCACCGCGCCGCCAAGGAGACAATTCACGTCCGGAACATCCTCACCTTCCTCGGCTACACCATGCCACCCACTACCATCTACACCGACAACATGGGCCTACTCCGCAATAGCGAGGAAGGTGCTATGCGACACGAGACCAAACACCTCGACATTCAATACATGTTCCTCCGCGACCACATTAATCCTGTTGATAAACCCGCCTCTCTCACCCTCCGGCACATCCACACATCGGCCATGATCGCGGACGTCCTTACCAAAGGCTTAGGCGGTAATAAGCACGCGACCTTCAGGGACGCACTCGGGGTTGTCACCCGCTCGCACGCGGGGGACTGCAAGGAGGATAGGACGCGTGAAAGGTCGGGACCGCGTCGGGTAAACGCGGACGGTGACACACCGCCCACCCGCGCGCGGCCGTAGACGCCCGCCCGGCCGAGTTCAGGGTATCGATTCTCTCCTGAACTCCAGGTACGGGCCGGACGACGAAGGGGACTGGGTGATCAGGATAATGAATGCATATTTATTAATACATCGATTCTCTCCTGAACTCCAGTCCACGCAGCAGTATATTCGCTCGCGCTCAGTACGCTGTATTTAACAAGCGACGTCCACCAGGTGTCCACCATTCATGTCGACACCTCGCACCCCGCCGTCCATCAAACGAGACAGTGACGTGCATCATCGATGCAGGCGAAGGACATTCCAGCAGCTCATGCAGACTGGCTTGAAGGAAAAACTGAACAGGGGTTTTGGGGTTGGGAGTGCACGGGCACGGTTGAATTGGCACCGAGATCGATCAGCGCGCCATATCTCGCCCGCAACGACGAGGCGAGCCCCCGCGCATCTTCAACATCCCCTGCTGGGCCTCGATTGCAGCGCTCAATGCCGCCAAAGCCATCCTCCAGCGTCGTCGGCGGCCGAGTCTCAAAGACGAATGAGTCAACAAGCCTGACCGGCCCCGGGGGCGGTACGTGTTCTGCCTCTTCGTACCAACTGCAAGCCGCTCATCTAACGCTGCGACCATCTTCGCTAATCCTCGAAGGCCGATTCAGGACCGACCCGCTGGGCTTCATGATCCGCCTCGGCGCGGAGGGCTCTGCGTTCTATTCGGGTGCCGGTTGGCGCGCCTACCAGAACTACATCGGCGCGCGCATCTTCTACCCGGAATACTCGGTCGAGATCAGGAACGCTCTGATGAGCTCGGAGCGGAGTGCGTATCTTAATTTCGCCGTTCATCGTTTCTTGTTGGCGCGCGATATGCATGGGCTGACATTAGTGTCGTGTTGGCAGTCAGGGCCGCGGTGAAGCAGATGGCGGAGAAACGGCTTGCTTCTCAGCCGCTGGTGGTCCAGAAGAGGGGCAAGGGGAATGCTAAGGATCCGCTGAAGGAGGCTGAGGCGGATATTTGGGCACAGGCGCTTAAGATCATTGATGGGATGGTGGCGGACATGAACAAGATCAGCATCATCCGGTGGGTTGGATCATGCCGTGAGGTGCATTATGCACGTGCTTACAATCCATTGAAGGTTTGTCGCCTTCACTGTCAACAACATCTTGGTCCGAATGTATCATCAAGGGGTGCACATTCGCGAAAGCGAGTTTGTCGAGGTTTTGTTTGGCGGAGGAAATTCACCCTTAACAAGTGGATTAGCTTCGAAAGTGGGCTGAGAAGGCCGAGAAGGAGAAAATCTCGCTCATCTTCCTGCCCTGCCACAAGTCTCACGTCGATTACCTCGTCATCAGCTACATCTTCTACCGCCTGGGTCTCGCGTTGCCCCATATTGCAGCCGGTGATAACTTGAACCTCCCGGTCGTCGGAAGCATATTGAAGCACTCTGGAGCGTTCTTCATCCGGAGAGTGTGGGGCGATGATGTGATGTACAACGCTATCATGCGGGATTACATTGAGGTGTGGATACAATATGACGCATTTATATTAAATGGTTCGGCTTACACTTTATCAGCTCCTTTTAAATCGCGGCCACAATATCGAGGCTTTCATTGAAGGCACGCGATCTCGTATCGGGAAGCTTCTTCAGCCGAAGTTCGGGATTTTAAAGATCATTCTCGACTCTATCCTTACCGGGCGGGTGAAAGACTGTTACATCGTGCCGATGAGCATTGGGTACGATAAGGTGATTGAGACCGAGGGTTACGTCCGGGAATTGCTTGGCACGCCGAAGGAGAAGGAGAGCCTGTACCAGCTTTTGAACAACGCCAATATCTTGCAGGTGTGTTGTCGACCGTCGTCATTCTATAGGGCGATCTCATACTTTAAAATTAGTTTAAATGGGGACGAATCGATGTTCGTTTTGCGAAACCGTTCTCTTTGAAAGAATACGTCGGCTCCGAGGTTATCCGCCGAGGGCCTGCCTTCACACCTCTATCCAATATGGACAGCCGGACCATTTTGCTCCAAACCCTTGGCTACCACGTTCTTTCGAACATCAACGCCGTCAGCGTCGTCATGCCTACAGCCTTAGGTACAAAAACCTAGTAACCCCTTTACTTAATGCAATGGTACGCAGTCGGGACTATCATCCTAACCCTTCGCGGACGAGGCGTGGGTCGCGACGAGCTCGTTCGTAAGGTGACATGGCTGAAGCGGACCGTCTCGCTGAAGGGTGGGAACGTAGCCGACTTCGGCGGCAAGTCGACCATGTGGGTCGTGGAGCGTGCTATTCAGGTGCTCCGGGACTTGATCGGGCAGCGGCAGGACTTGTTGGAGCCTGTTTACTATCCCGTGAAGCGGTTCGAGCTTAGCTTTTACCGGAACCAAGTCATCCACTTGTTCATCAATGAAGGTGAAAGCAGTCTTTGACGCTGTTGGCGTGTTTAACGGGCATTAGCTATTTTATCGACCGCGATGTACGCGACGGTGAAGGCTGGTGGTCCGGTTCGGAACCAGCGGATCTTGATTTACCCCGATCTCGAGACAGACGTTTCTTTCATTTCGCAACTTCTGAAATCGGAGTTCATATATGGCACGGGCGGCTTGCGGGAAAACTTGAATAAGACTATTGAGGGGGTGACGGCTGTCGGCGTGTTCACGGTCGAGGACGAAATCGACACGAATGGTGCTGCTACTGGAAGGCGGTGGATGACCCTTAGTGCCGAGGAGAGGAGGATTGGTCGGGAGACGTTCGGTGCGGCTTAATTTAGGAGAAGGATTTTGCTGAAGAATTTTCCAGACTTTTACTGTTTCCTGCTGTGGCCATTCTTGGAGACTTATTGGCTCTCATGCATCGCCTGCTTTGCGCTGATCCCGGAGAATTTCGACGGTGATGGCTTGACGTGGTTTGACGACCGCGTCTTCACAAACCGGGCTCAGTTCTTTGGAAAAACCTTGTACTATGAAGGTAGTCCTAATTTTTCTTTTTGCGTTAACGGCGTCACAGGTGATTTGTCGTATTTGGATGCCGTGAACAAGGAGACTATGAAGAACGCCTTTATCAGGCTGAAAGAGATGGGCGTCATTCAGTACCGGAAGGGCCCCGCCGCAACGCCGGAAGGTCAGCCCTCAGCTCCCACCTCGAAAGCGATCGAGAACATCACCTGGGTCGCGCTTTCTCGCGAGTGGTATCCAGAGAAGCCACTACCCTCCCCGCCGCCTCCCATGGCCGGGAAAGGCCGGCGATCGAAGGTCGTCACCGCCCACACTGCCGCCCCTGACCCGGACGTTAAGGCACCGGCGGGCGCCAAGTCGTCGTGGGTCCCGACCTTCACGATTCTACATAACAACCATGCGTCCACTGTCGACCGCGTGCAGAAGTCGGTGGCTGCTGTCGAGGGGCAGAGCGCCGGCGCAAATGGTGGGGGCGACGACGAGGAGGAGGAGGATGGGGAGGAGTGCCCCGAGGAGGAGCAGTTCGAACCATGGCATAAGCACACGCCGGAGGGGAAGCTGTGGGAGTTGTGTGAGTCGATTGGGAGGTTCGTGCTTTGTACTGCGAAATTGTGATGACGATTAAGCATATTGCTTGTGATAGGTTCCGACGAGAGGGTAAGAACCGTCGAGATACGGCGACGGTTGCCATTCGAGTGATGCGGTTGGCGAGCATGGCGGGTGTGCTGGTGTTATCGGAGGGGAGTGAAGAGGCTGTATCCGCGAAGGGGTTCTCATGGGCCGTAAAGAAGAAGCCTAAACTTTAGATGTAGAGATCTTTGTCGTTACAGCTTTTCTGGTCTATTTTGTTCCACATTGAATATTGCTGATCGTAGTTCTATGATTGTTGGAAGGTCGAATTTTCGGCAGCTCCATCGGCGGCGGCCAAAGCCTCTGCAGAAGCCACACGGCTCAAACTCGCGTCGACGTGACGCTCGCCCCCATCCGCCTTCGGCTGATTCGCACCTTCTCCAGCCAGTTATGGCCTACCGTGAATGGCTAGTTTGCGAGCCGCCCCCTACCAATCAACCTACTGTCGATCTAACGCTGATGACGTATAACGTCCTCGCCGATTGCCTTCAGTCACGCAATGACCACCTGTACAGATGGGTGAACAACGCCGACCTCGCCTGGGATATACGATCCGCGCGCCTAATGTCTGAGCTGAAGTACTACGGCTGCGATTTCATCTGCTTGCAGGAGGTGGAACTTTCAGCATTTTATCGCCTATTTGAACCTGAATTGGGGAAGCTCGGGTACCAGGGACGCTATAAGAAGCGGTTGGGGGACAATATTGATGGGTGCGCTATCTTTTGGAAGGACAAGTTTTGCTTAAAGCGTTTGGAGTGCGTTGAATATGGGATCCGGGAGAACGTCGGGATTGTCGCTAGCTTTTCAACCGAAGAGTTTGGATCAGCTCCTTGCATCGTCATCGCGACAACGCATCTTTTGTTCAACACACACCGCGGGCTTTGTAAACTCGCGCAGTTTCAGATACTTGCCGAAACGATGCACCAGTTTATGACCGAGAACGCGGAGGTGATTCCCGGGATTTTTTGCGGCGACCTAAACGTCCTGGTACGAAGTTGGCAAGTGACATAATGCTTATACGTCGTTTGTTGTCAGCCCGGATCAGTTATCACGAACTACATCTTGTCAGGTGAATGCGATCCCTTCTTAATTAATGAATCTTACATGTCAGGAAAGTCAGGGCTGATACCTTCCATTGACTAAACTTAACCCTCAGGTCAAAACGTCGGCGGACCCCCCCCACATGTCCTGAACAAGTTGATCAAACAACGGCGCGCCGAGTTATCGGGCCCGAATCCAAGCGAATCCGCTGCCCGCTTTCGTGCCCGGCCTGGGGGCGAGATACCGCCGATTTTGATGGAGGGAGGCCGGCCTAAGGATCACATGCGCCACCCAATAAAATTCAAGACAGCGGTGCCGTTTGCTGACGTGGAGAACAGGGCTTATGTGACTACGGAGCATGCAATGGCGTCGTGTTTGGTTGATTACGTAATGTACTCGTCACCGGAGAAGTTATCGGTGCTGGGCTATCTGGAGCCGCCGACAACAAAGATTGTGATTCCGAGCATCCACCACCCTTCCGATCACTTTCCTCTTATCGTTCACTTTCGCTTGCAGCTGTAAACGAGTTGTTTTAAATGTTGTAAAAGATTTGCTGCAAATTGGGCGGGCGATTTCGCTTGTGATAGTCTTTGTGGGATTGTATTCACCCAGAGATATACCTCCCAGAAACATTTTGGTAACAGCGCGGTTCTGAAGATGCCCCTCTCTGTAATTCGTTAGATAATGCATTTCTGCTGGAATCCGACCAAGGAAGTTCCCTACGTTTGGTACACTACATTACACTCGACGTCATGACAAAAATGAAATACCACAGACAAAATTAAAATGATATTTCAACAGCTTTGGAATGTTTTAATGAATTGAAATTGATTACGATAGCGCCACCTTTTATTGATTCGGCCTGCATAAAGAATTGCAATTCAACGTGACGACAGGTATCGAGCAAGTAATTTCGTCACTTGACTCTGCTGTTTCTCCTTATTTGCATCCGTAATTTCTACATCAGTTCATCTGCCAGCTTCTTCCTGGCGACGGTTCGCTTCTTCCTTCTTTTGACCCCTTCTACCATACTTCCACCGACTCAGCCCCGGCCACTTGGTCTTTCGCATCGTCCGCGACACTCAGTGTCCTCGCACTCCTCAAGGTCTTCATTTATCACCACAGGATCATCCCCGCCTTCCAGTACATGTCTCTGGCCGAGACGTGACGTTTGCGACATATTTGCACGCCACAGTAATAATCTTTCCCATCAACTTCGAGTGCTAAGAAACCCTCAGACTCATCAGCATCATTCCCGGGTGCCATATAAACGTCAATTTTATTCTGGCAATATAAATCATTGTCTTTGTGAATCACGAGTACAAAACATCTCGAGGTAGAAAATTCCCAGAGATTGCTTCCGTAACACAACGGATTAACGCTAGAAAGGGGTTAGAATTCGACCACTGGAAGTTGCAACATTTCCATATATGGAGTTGTATGCTATGAGGTGGCTGGTGTTACGCAGTCGGCAATCTAATCCTAAAATAACTCAAAGGGGACCATCGTCGTCGCCGCGCACACGGAAGACAATCTTCTCATTCTCGTACGGCACGCTTCCATCGAGGCCGTCCGCAATCCTCTCCATGTGATGCTTTGTCCTTTGCGATATTTTCTGGAATTACCGTTACTACAGCTGACGTAAAGCATTAAGCTACTTCTAATACGTACTAATTCTTCGTCAAACTGCCAATTGTCCACGGTCTAATTGTGCGCACCGCTTAGAAGCTCACGCAACGGAATAATGGTATACACCGTCGTCGAGATGGTTAGCCGAGCACACCTTATCCATGTCGAACAAATCCAGTTCTTAAGGGTCCCAAGTTTGATCTTGACGCCACGGAAGACATGATCTTGGAGTAATCACATTCTTTCGAAATCCCAAAAGCCTTGTGGTTTTTGAGCATATCAAGGCGCCCCTGTGTCTGCAACTCCATCAGAGATATTAATGCTAAGAAACCCCACCTGAGCCGAATAAAAAAGTTGCTCGATTGACACTGGAAATGAGTCTATCATTTGCTTTTCGACATTCTTTGCGCTTTTTCCTGTGATGGGTAAGGGTTGACTGAACGTTGTAGCACTTGCTTACCATAACCTCAATCCAAACTTTTGTACTTCCGTTCACGCAGAAAAGTCCAATGATATCAACACCGGCAACATCTAAGATATCCATAATGTAAAGAAGCGAAACTCTAACTTACCAGCACTCTTCTTGAATTTTTGAAGGGACTTTACGAAAATCTTAGTAGCGAGTTCCTGCTCAAAAGTCGACAATTCACCACCCTCGTTCATGCGTCTGGCCTTTTCGTTCCACGGCTCCTGCTGCTGTGGTGGCAACTTGGACCAGGGGTCGAAGTCGTTAAACTCTCTCAAGTTGGCCTTCTTCCCCCCCCACGCCGCCTCACCCAGTTTTGCCGCGTTTGCTATAACAGTGAGAGTTATCAAGACAAACATATTGTACCTATCAGCTTCCGTGCCATGTGTGCCTTATACACGCGTACCCATTCGTCTTCGTATGCCCCTTTTAAGACAGATTTCCTTTTCACGATGTTAAACTGTGAATGCATATCATTAGCAAGGCAGCCTTTTGCCACCCGTTTCCTCCGTGCCGCCGTTCCGGTCCTGAATGTTCTTGATCAGGGCTTGGGCCTCGTCGTCACAACCACCCAAAAACTCCCCTCCGGCTCATTTCGTCCTCGTCGTCAACCGTCTCCGCCCCATTCATATCTTCGTCTTCATCTAATGGGAGCACCGCCCTTTCATTCTGCGGTTGCCTTTTGTCCAAGCTGCGCACCGGTGTGAGAATCGGTCCCGGGAGGTAGCGTAGGGGTCCGAGGCGAACGTGTCGACGCGCTGGCGTAATCCAAGCGCCACTTTTGTGTAACCTAATCATGTTAATACATGTCCCAAGCGTTAAGCTGAGTCTTCGGGGTGGCGGGTCATGTAGGAGTACGTGTTAAAATTGAATAAAGAAGCTTGTCTGACGACTGCCTTGCGTAGAGTGAGTGGGATTAGCGTTGGCGTGATAATTCTCAATGGGTTGTGTTGAATTGTGTGTTCTTTTCGTTAATTCCTTTCCCTGATTTTATACTGTCACTATCTACGCGTCATAGGCCGCTATCTACTCCTACAAAGCAGGCTGCATAGTGAAATACGCCTTAAAACTGCCGTAAAACTGTAATATCAAACTGCCCTGCTAAACTGCTGGCTAAAACATTTCGGCAGATTGCTTACGCTACTGTTTCACGGATACAAATGCTTCGTCACGCGTCTGATACGCGTGATGACGCGTGGTAAACAAATGGCGCGTCCAAAAATTACATTTGGCAATAATCTCATAAGTACACGCTGGCTCAGCCTGGCGTGCTATTCCAATAAGTGCGAAATCCAAAAAGCGTCGAAATTGACGCATTTCAGCCTGAGAGTTCAGATCTGCGGCTTTTTGTCGATGTCACGACCTGCCCTCGGACCGCTGCCGAGCAACGCCGTGGCCGCTGCCCAAGGCGCCCCCGCCATCAGCAACCCCCCTGCCGTTGGCAACGGCCCCACCATCCGCAACTTGTTGGCGGATTCAGCGTCGTCCGTGATGAAGATGTTGGGGGCCAGGAAGCAAAAGCAAAGGGGATCCGTTGGGACGAAGATGGATGAGCCCGGCAAGCCAAAAACGGATTGGACGAGGACGACGCCCGCCCAATTTGAGGCGATGGTCACCTTTCTTGAGACACCAGCGAATTTTGACATCATGGTTGGCGCTGCGGCAACCGGGAAGTCTGTTGTGGCGCGCTCGAAGATGACCAAGAAGCACGGCAACCAGCTACTGGCCAACCACGTGAACAAGTACTGCAAATGTAACTGGACAGGTGACATTGCCAAGAGCAGGTATGCAGTTGCTTTAATCATTGATAACAGTACTGAACCGTGCTAGATGGCAATCATATCATACAATATATAGGAAGCCGTGGCGTTGCTAAGCCGGACGACAACGGGCATGGGGCTGACGGAGGAAGATTTGGCAGAGGGGTTGACGACAATGGAAGAGAAGTGCGAGAAGGTGTGCGCTCACTTCAGCCGCCTGCGTGCGTTGTTTGGGCATCGACAGAACGTACAGCCAACAAGCGTCGCGGAGTTGCCTCGCCCCACGGAGTAGCCTGCTGCTGCGAATGCTGCGGAGGAGTTGCCGCTGAGGGAGGAGGGATCTTGGTTCAGTTTGATGGGGTTGGGTATGGACGATCTGGATGCTAGAGAGGGGTTGAGGGACGCCGGCGAGGATGCTAGCGGCGATGGCGGAGGCGCGATGGAAGGCAGCGGGGCCGTGGAGCGCGCATGTGGAGCGCTGATAGATGGAGGAATTTTGAGAACCTAGAGGAGCTCATCGCGGAGGATGAAGGGGAATTGGTCGGGGTTGGGGTGTCACTCAGCTCAATTGGGGGCCCTCCGACGGCTCGACCTTCACGGAAGCGCAGGATCGCTTCATTGGACGGCACGGACTCCTCCACCACTTCCTGCGAGGACGCAAGGAATCGTTTTAAGACGGCTGCGGCCAAGATGGTGGGGAGCAAGCGTGTTGATCTTGCTGGGGCTATACAGGACATTTTTCGCGAGCGCGACAGGATGAAGGATGAGAGAGAACAAGAGAAGGACAGCAGGAGAAAGAAGGAGGAGGAAAGAGAAAGAAGGAGATGGAAGAGAAGGAGGAGAGGGAAAGGAAGGAGAATGTTAGAGTGTATGTTTTGCTTCTCGCGTGAGCATCTAGTGCGGAGTTTAGATAGTTAGGACCCACGACGTCGCAAGGCACCG
>JADGJL010001022.1:0-10931 GCA_027600665.1 Irineochytrium annulatum | reverse complement strand
TAATAAACAGTGCTTTATTCCAAATACCACGCGTCTACGACCGATATATAGAAGCGGCCAGCGGCTGTATTCTAACAAACCCTGCAGTATACGGACATGGACGAGATTGACATGGACGTGGTTGTCGTTGAGGCCTGGCTCACCATCAACATGGCCGTCGTGTTGTTGGAGCTGGCGACGCCGGGGGGGGTCTGCTTGCATTTAAGGCCCGCGTGGAAGGATGCCATCACGCGCTGCAGCTGGACGTCGGGCAGGTACTCGCAGTTGGTTTTTGTCAAAGAAGAAAACGTAGTGGAAGGCAAGGAAGTGTTAGTGTACTTTCTGAAGTTCCGCCCAAAGAGGAGCACGAGTGCGCCAAGCAAACCATCAGGATTACAACTGAACGGATGATAAACTGGACGGCGTCGCTGAGCTGCCTGATAAAACGAGGACAAACTAGAGGAATTCGACGCCTTGATGCTGATGCTGAAGACGGGGACTGGCGGAAGCAAGACGATGAAGATGCCGAATCCGCTCTCGCCGATAAAGAGGATACCGATGAACCTTAAGGGCAGCACCACAGGGACAACGAATATTTCAGCATCACAGTAAGACGGTAACAGTCCACGAAAGCACCGTAAGTGCCGACCGATCCCCATCGCCTCTTTCGGCATCGCTCTATTCATTGATACACAAGCTGTTAGATTCCTCTAGTCTCTATTTGTTACCGCATCTGCCGCTTTTCTTCTGCATCCCACCTCTGATGTTTCTGGTGTGTATAAACTAGCATGAGAAAGCACAATAACTCTGATGAGAACCTAAATTGTCGTTGGTTGTGCTCGTGCATTAACAGGGTAGAAAGAAACGGACGGAATGTCCTTATTTGCAGACTCGATCGTAGTGGACTAAATACCAGCGTGAAACTATTTTTGGACACGTTTGGTGCTGCACCCTTCGCCCGACTGCCATCCTTGCTACTCCCCGCTTCTCGCAATGGCACCCAACGGACAGAACGGCATTAACGGCCACTACCGCTTCGTCGACGGCGCTTGGAAGTACACGCGCGTGTTGCAGAACGGCGGATCTGGCTCGAGGCCGACGATGAATGAGAACGTGGGTACTCCTTCGTGGTGGGCAACGCGTGGCATCTTGACTGCTAAGCTAACGATACTTTCCAAACCAGACCCCATTGATGCGAGAGGTCACGAGCATTCTCGGCGCGGGGCAGCAGGCGGGGTCCATGACTTCTAGCGCTACGCTCTTCTCGTGAGTCTAATCCATTGCTGTGTCTATCTCTACAACGCTAAACGCGACTTCAGCAACCGCCCATCTCGCGACATGGAGCGCGGCTCGTCCAGCACACAGCCCGGAATCGCCCGCGGCGGCCAAAGCCGGCTCCGCGACGTCGACACGGATGAGGAGCTCTCGCCGGCTATCAAGCTAAACGAAGACAGCCAAGAAGCATTCATCCGGAGGAACGTAGAGAACGTCAAAAACATGTTGGGAAAGGCGTTCGGGATGATCGCTGAGACTGGCGAGGTGGCGGGCCAAGGGGAAGCGTCGTCGTTGGACGACTGGGTGCAATTTAACAAAATCAAAGGATTCCTCACGGTCGTTATTGTCTGGATGGTCGCGGCAGCGATTGGTGAGCCTCATTTTTCCATTTGCACGACGCGGCAAGCTTAGCTGTTATTCTGCAGTCGTCTTTTCCTTTATCTTCCTCTACCGCTTCTCCAAATATCTCGTCACCAAGCCGGTAACACCGCCGCCTGCCACGACGCCGTATCCTGGATACCCCGGTGGCTACCCCTACCCTCAGTACCCCAATTATCCGTACCCGCCGCCCGGCTGCTACTGCCCTCCCCCTGGACAGCCATACCCCGGATATCCGCCCGCACCTCCAGGACCTCCTCCGGCGCCTGTTCCCACGACGCCGCATTTGCTTGCACAGGTGTTCGAGGCAACATCAACTTTGGGTGTCATGCCCACCAGCACAGCTACGCTCACGTATCAGTGACGACAGACGTGTTTATGTTTCTTACAGTGTATTCAATATACTATGCACCTCTCGTTTCAACGCCTACATATAAAAGCAACGCGAAAGGATAAAGGAGGCACACTCGTCAAAACTTTCCATGCGGCACACACTTGCGGCCACCTTAACAGCGGTCCTGGCCCCTCTTGCGTTGGCCCAGCTGACGGCCGCCCCCACAGGCGACCCGACGGCCTCCGACCTCCTCTCGGCTGCTCTCTCCTCCCTCCCCGCGTGCTCCAGCAACTGCCTCCTCGCAGCCGAAGGCCAGACCGCCGTCCCTGCGACGACCGCCGACGCCATCACGTACTGCACCAAGCTCCAGATGGACAGCGTCATGATCGTGTCGTGCCTGAAGGCCTGCCCGGCTTCGGACAATGCCGAGATGATCGCCCAACAGGTCACGCTCGTGTGCGTGTCCCTTCCGGTGCCCGATGGCCTGGCGCCGGGGATATCAACGCTGCCCGCTGGAACGATCGTGGGTGGGCTTACCGTTGGGGGCTCGACCGTGCTCGTTCCGGGTGCTCCGAACACGGCCGCGGCCGGTCCGGCGGCTACAACAAGTGCGGCGGGGATAACGGCCACGGTGACGACCACGGGTGCCCCTCAACAGGGCAGCATGTCGACGACCAAGTCTGGTGCGGTTGGGCCGATGTCCGGGGCCGCTGGGTGGTTCTTGGGTGCCCTACTTGGGCTCGCCATCATCTAGTAAATTATGCTAAAGCCTTAATTTTCTGCTACTTAAGATTCCGTTTCTGTCGCTTCCTTTTTGCTATCGATTTTTATAGCCAATACCGCAAATTACAATGCCTTTTTGGGAATTTTTTTCACTGTACATCGTTCTTTTTATCCTTTCACAAGAACTATCGACGCCATTGACAAGGACGGCGGTCCCACCTCAAGCCAAGTTGGAGGCTGGGACGTTTGGTGAGTGGCCAACCCGTTCCAGGCCTGTTCCGATCGGCGGGTCGTTGCGACGCGCTCTCAACACAGGTGCGAGATCGCACTAGGATGTTGTCTGGAAGCGGCTTGGAGTCAGTCGGTGGCACAACGGTTCAAAAAAGCCCAATCAGATCGCCCGAAACTTTGTTAGAGGTTGGGACCCCGAAGGCCGCCTTCCGGCATCGGGCCTCCATTTCTCGTACACCCAACAGCCGAAGGAATGCGGCCTTCATTTCCGTTCTCCTTGGTCACCTTCAACATGAGACGCGCCCTAATTGACGCCCTCAACGCCCATATTGACGCCTTCACACCGGTCACACCCCCTTGAGGGTCAAGGGAGGCCTCGGTCCGGCGTCGACTTCTCCGGCCAACACGCGAAGACTCTACGCCGTTGTGCCTGCACCTTGCAATGACGGCCCATACTGGCGGCAAAGATGGTGTCCTCGCGCGGCGGGTTTGGGGTGTGGGACTGACGTTGCACCAGGGTGCGAAGGGCGGCAATGGAAACGGAAATGGGAATGGAAATGGAGGGACCGGGAAGGGGGAAGCGACCGCGGGAGGTGACGTCGTCTTCGCCGTGACTACGAGGAGCCCAGTGCGGCCTGATCCCACCTCCGTATTGCCATCTGCCATCATGCCAATCAACCCTGCAACTCCCGCCACGACGCCATCCAAGCCCTCAAACCCGACGGGAACGTTCGTGGACGCGGAGCCAGCCCGTCATGCCCCTACCACGACGGCGACCACGACACTGCTCTCCACGATACTACTCTCCGCAGATGCACCGGCTACAAGTACCGCCCCGGCTGCACCTACCACCCCGGTTCCCGTAACACTGACGGTCACTCTCTCCTCTCAAAACACTCCAACACCTGCCATGTCGGCCTCCTCGCCCGCCTCCCCCTCCCCAATTTCCTCAATGCCCGTCCTCCTGGGCGTCACGATCCCGCTCGCGCTCATTTTCCTTATCGTCCTCCCCGCCATTGTCTACCACCGCCTGCGCCGCGCGCGAGCCCGGCGCCTATTCACGGCAAACCTGAAGCGCTCGAGCCTGCCTTCGGCGCTTGCAAACTACCCATCTCGGAAGCCGTCCGAGGACGGGGCAGATGGCGCAAGCGCCCGTGGTGTTGGTGCAGGGGGCGATTGTGCCGGACGTTAGGGACAGCTGGTTTGGGAGGATTGCTATCGGGCCCGCAGGCCCTGCGGGGTTGGTAAGGAAGAAATATAAGATAGGGGCTGATTGCAAAGGCGGCAGGGGCGTTGATTGGGAGTCGAGGTACAGGAGGGAATAGGGTGGTGGATCAGGAAGAGCCGAAGGAGACGATAGACGACCTATGTTGAACGCTTATAATTCTATGATCGAACTTCGTTTGCCCCACATCTTCGCCCTTTTTTGTCCTCTCTTCCCTAGACCAGGTTCTTCTCCGCATTGCTGCTTTATTTTTTTTTTGATTGTCAATTGTCCTTAGAGTATTAACTTCGGATCGTTCCATATTCTCACTTCCGTCACATTGACAACAAAACTGTAATATATATAGAACTATACAAATATATATATCGCACGTAAGATCAACCTGTTGTTCACGACTCACGACCAGGCCTACTACCATCACCAATGCTCATCGCTGAGGCTTCGTGCTGTGCCACCACTGCATGCCATTTTTCAAGGCCCTGCACTTCAATAAGGGTTCAGTCCATCAATCGATCCGTCCCCTGTCCGCCGCGCAGTCGTCGCAGAGCTGGCAGTCTCGGCGCGTGGGCCAGGCATTGCCAGCACCCGGTGCTCGTGGTCCTTGGTTTGCGGCGTCCACGGGCCCGATTTCCATGCCGACTCTGTCCGACCCGCCGCCACTACGCCAGTGCCACGACACGCTTCGATACAACGCGTACTTGCTTCTTGCTTCGCTCATGAAAGTCAAGCCTGTGGAGGTAGTATTTTCGCACTATCGCGCACCATCATACGGCAGGGATATCCAACCGGCTGGTTGTGAACAGCAGGTTCTCCTCTAGCTGAAGGGACAACGTTAAGGGACGACTTTAAGAGACGGTGCACCTAATTTTTGGTGTTAGATTCATTGTATAACTTCGGATTTTCAGCAGTTATATGAGTGCTGCCTGGGAAGTGAAATGAAGCAGCTGAATGGGTCTATATTAGGACGTGTCATCAGCGTGTCAGTTATATGAACCCAGTCGTCATTCATTTAACCTAGATGACAGGGGATTATGCCTAATCCCGGGGCTTGTTTCGATGTTGTTTGCGCGATTCCCATTGACCGCCGCGTCAGCCCGGACAGCCTATACAAGAAGCCGCGGGTAGCCCTGGTCGGCCGGAAGCATCTCTCGCATCAACTTCAACTGCGACTACATCTGCAATGGCGACTGCATCTCCCACCCCAATGATGGCTCAACCTGCTCTCGTGCTCTCGCGGAGGAGCGATGACGACTCCGTCATGGCGGCGGCGCGGCGGACTCTGAGGACGCGCCGGTCGAGGACAACCGCGGACGGAAGCGAGGTGGATGACGAGAGCCCGTCCGACACTGCTTCGTCGGCGACCCATTCATCCATCCCAACGTCAGCCGTTGCACCCCCGACCGAACCCACAGCGCAGGCCGCCGGGACCCTGACTCTGAACCTTCCCCCTCTGGCCACTTCAACACCAACCCCCGCACTCTCCGCCTCCGCGGCCTCCACCTCCACCTCCAACCTCTTCCCCTTACCCGCCATCCTCGGTCTCACAATACCCCTCGCGCTCCTCCTCTTCGTCGCCCTCCCCATCGCTCTCTACTACCGCCACCGCCACGTCCAGGACCTCAAGCTCGCCCGCGCCCGCGCCGAATTCGCCGCCAGCCTCCGCCGCGCCAGCCTCTCCGACGCCCTCGCCACCATGGTCCACCGCATGCCCTCCGCCGCCGGTTCCTTCACCCCCTCCCACTGGTCCCGAGCCTCTTCCGCAGGCCCCACGCAGGCACGCTGGTCCGTGCCCGCGACGGTCTCAAGGGCCTCGACGCCGGGCGACAAGACCATCGACATGGGCGCGACGAGCCTCAGCGTCGTGACGCTCGACGAGGACGTGAACGCGTGGAACGGGGACCTGAGCGAGCCGGCCTTGCGGGACAGCTGGCTGGGCATGCTGGTCGTCGGCCGAGCGACGACGGTGGACGAGCCGCCCACCACAACGCCCGCGAGCAGCACGGTGACGACGGCCGTGGGGTCGGAGAACTCGAGCCCGAGCCCGCTCTCGCCGCTCTCGAGCCAGAAGTTCCGGATGCAGTTCGAGGCCGGGAGCTCGCAGCCGCGATGGCCGCCGCGCACGTCGTCCGCCGCGGCGTCGGCAGCCGCCGCGGCCTCGGCCGAGGCTTTGAGGATCGAGGTGGCCAAGTACGACATCGGCAGGGTGATGCCGCGCACTTCGTCCGTGGCGGCGTCGCCGGTAGCCAGGGTTGCGCCTGTCGACGCCGGCAGGGCGCTCGAGGAGGGACCGAACGCGATGTGGCATGGTGATCTCAGCGCCGGCGCCGCCCGTGCAAAGGTGACCGAGCCCGCGGTTAGGGGCAGCTGGCTGGGGACGATGGTCTTTGAGCGCGCGTCGGCGGCTGAGCCGAGGAACGCTGGGTGGGCCGGGTTGGTGATCGCGGACATGTTCAACAAGGCATAAAGCTGTGTGGTCAGCAAGCATTGTATTCCTTTGTATTTATCTTTAATAGGTGATTTCCTATCATCGCTCTCTTTCTCTCCCTCAATATATATTCCGGACGCGAAAACACCTTGTGTATACCTGCTCCAAAATAGATCACTTTTGCTTATGCTCCCTTCCTTTCTTTAAGTTTCTCCGTTAAACCTTTTCTTTGGATAACGTTTGCGTGCGATTCTGCTTTGCTTCCCTTAGACTTCTTTGGATTAGCTCGCTCCTTGAGTAGATAATAACTCGGGCTTTAGATTAAGGATTTGGTAATAAAATATCTCATTATTTATGCGTAATTCGCGAACAAGATGTCTTCAAGAAAGATCGGCCTTAACGAACGTCTGGGACAGCCGCCAACGGGACAGCGTAAGTTGAGAGGATAGCAAGGATAGCACAGCTTGTGCGTCGCTGAGCCGCCATGTTATTACCTCTCACAGTAAATCTGTTAGTTTTTTGAGGAGAATTGATTAAATTGTTTTATGTAACTAGAGTAGCTGCTCGCTGTCGGCCACCTGATTCTGTGGCGGAATGGAAGAAATATCCCGAAGTGAGCCCACGTATGGGCTATCCTCATCTCGGATAATCAAGCCTCTACCGTCGCTAATATTGTTGAGAAATTCATCCTAGTGAAATGAAGCGAGATTGATTTATCCTGAGATTCATGCTGAATTCGTTTCAGCGTTCCCACTCGAGCGGCTTGAGCATGAGCCCACACAGCGCCCATCCATCCCTATTGGCGCGGTCCAGGCGTGTCCAGGGCTGACGGCTGCTATAGAGCGGGCTGCTGTGAGGCTGCCCCACCTCTTGGTCGTTGCTATCTCCATCCCCATCTCCACAAACTCCCCCTCTCGTTCCCCCGCAACTCTCCTCTGAATGCCTGCTCTCGCACGGAGAAACGATGGCGTGCTCGCGCCGCGGGACTGGCCGCAGGGACGACAACAATGGGGTTGGAATGGAGGCGGAGGCGGAGGCGGAGGGGGATGGGGCGACCGCGGGGGAGCTGCACCGAGTGACACGCCTGCTCCCACCGATCCCGCGCCTCCACCGCCTAGCGACACGTCCGCTCCAGTGCCGCCGTCGGACACTCCCAGCCCCACCCCGCAGCCTTCGGACACGCCCTCGAACCCGCCGCCGCCAGCCAACACGCCGCCAGTCAACACGCCGCCAGCCAACACGCCGCCAGCCAACACGCCGCCGTCGGAGCCGGCCCCGTCTCCGCCAGTCGTGGACACGACTCCCCCCTCCGCAGTCCCGCCAGTACCTGTGCAGCCGGGGCCCATTGGACCTGCGGGACCCCCTGGACCTCCAGGGCCAGCTGGCGCCCCGGGCCTGACCATCATCGTCACGCAATCGGCCGCGCCCTCGAACTTCGCCGCGATCCCGCTCTCCTCAAGCGCGCCGCTCGACCCAGCTTCCCCGATTTCCCCGGCTCTCGCCCCAGTGACGCCACTGACGCCCCAGGACACCGCGATGCCGACGCCCATGCCGGCCTCTCTCGCCCCTACCACACCCTCGAACGGTGGACCCTCCGTCTCGCTCTCCACGCCTTTACTCCTGGCGCTCACGGTCCCGCTCGCGATCCTTCTCCTCATCCTCCTCCCTGTGCTCCTCTGCTACCGCTTCCGACGCGCCCGACGCGCGCACGAGGACTTCACGGCGAAGCTCAAGCACCACAGCATGAGCGCCGCGTTGGCGAACTACGTGTCGCAGATGCCGTCCGAGGGCCGTGGGTCGCCATCGCCCTCGCCGATGTCGTCGCGCAGCCCCGTGCCGTCCACGGGTGCGGTGTCGCCCTTGAGGGTGGACAGCGCCGCCCGCGGCGCCGCGTCGGCGGCTGATGATTTCGGTGGCATGGACGGGCTCGTGAGCCCCGGCGTTGGTGGTTCGGCGGCGACAGAATTTCTCGGTGTGCGGGGCAGCCCTTCGCCGATGACGGTCCGGGTCAGCCCTGTCGGGAGGATGTCGCCGGATGGTCCGAGGAGCGCGGGTCTTGGAGCCATGGGGAGGCTGTCGCCGGAGACGGGGCTTGGCGGCGAGAAGCGCGTCAGCGAGCTGGTGATCGCGTCGGCGATGGAGGCCTTGGATGGGATGGAGGCGTTGGAGTATCATGAGAAGCCCAGGGGGATCTTAAAGCAGGGGAGCTGGGATAGCGCGAACTCCCCTCGTCCTTTGTAGACTGTTAATCTGTAAACTTTTCTCCTTTCTCCTTTGGCGTCGGTTGTCTCTCGTATCTTTCTCTTTTGCCCTCTTCACAATGACCGTATTATGATACTTCGCGACTTCATCAGACTCTTGTTTATTAATAGCGTAGACTGTAATCTGAACTTTCCCGTTTCTGACGTCGTTTCGTTCTTCTCTCATTTTCCTTTCATTTTCAATGCTCTTTCGCTCTTCATTATTTTCATGGTACAGAGCTTATTGCTTTGCCGTATAGATTGTTATTTATCTCTATTTCGATGTTTTTTTTACTTTCCCCGGTAGTTGCCTGCCTTGATAGATTGCCCTACCGCTTTGTGGCTACGCAGTTAGCATTCCTCGACAAACTTTTAGCCGAATAGCGAATAAAATGTCTCGTGTATTAATATTACACTGTATGCGCTTGCGTTGATATTACATCATTCCTTGCTGGACCCTTTGCAGCGCAGCGAATAGGAAGTGAGCAACGAAAGCACTTTGCAAGATTAGTCCGAAATGTCAAATGTTGGTCGAACCGCGTTCCCACTCGACGCCTGCCAGATGAGGCCCTCCGCCCATATCAACGCACGCCGGCGCCCGTTCGTTTCCTACTCCCGTGCTCTCGCTCCTCTTGTACTGTCTCGCTGCAACCGTACCCGCACCTTCAATGACGCCCCAACCCGCGATTGCGTCGACGCTTGCCCGAAGGGATCGATGGAGTGGTGGCAACGCATTTGGCCATGCAGGTGACAACGGAGGTAGCTGGTCCTCCGGGGCGACCGGAGGCAACGCGGCGAATGGAGGAAACGTGCCTGTCGTCCCTGCAGCGAGCGTGCCGTCTACTCCCGCCGCAGCCGTGCCTGCACTTCTCGCCGTGTCTCCATCCGCCGACGCGCCAGTGAGCCCGACGTCGCCCCCGTCGCTGGCTGCCGACACGCCGCCCTCGAACCCAATGCCGGACGCGTCGCCCGACACGATGCCGTCACCCATCGAGGCGCCACAGAACCCGAACCCGTCGATTGTCAACGCCCCGCCGTCTCCCATTGGCCTCCTCGCGCCTGTAACTGCATCCAAGACCCCTGTCGCGAAGCCGTCCTCCGTCCGCGACGCGGCCGCAGCCCCGACCGTCCCGGTCCCGGCCGCACCCAGCATTTCGACGGCCGCCCTAACACAGTCCACGCCAACCTCAACGCCAGTCATGCCCGCTGTGCTCCCGGCCACAATCTCCTCCTCCTCCACCGACAACAACAGCCAATCCTCCCCCTCCACCTCCCTCCTCCTGGGCCTCACGATCCCCCTCGTCCTCCTACTCCTCATCCTCCTCCCCGCCGCGCTCTACCTCCGCGTCCGCCGCGCCCGCCGCGTCCACGCCGAGTTCGCGGCGAAGCTCAAGAGGTCAAGCGTCGCCGCCGCGCTCGGGCTCTCGTCGTATGGGAGCAACCCGCCGCCCCCGCTTCCCACCCTCCCCGTGAGGGAAACCGCCCTTGGTGATGACGAGTGGGCGGTGGGCGCGTCGGAGTGGAATGTCTACGCGCATGGCGAGCCCTTTCCGCAGCCGGCAAACGCGACCTTGCAGCAGCCGAGTATCGCGGTCACGAGGGAGCGGAAGGCTGAGGACGGGCTAGTGATTGCTGGGATGTGGGAGGAGACAGAGGTGCCGAAGCCCCAGGTGCAGCTGAAGGGGATATTGAAGCAATAGTGGGAGCGGAAGTTCATTGTCGCTAAAACTGCATTCGGATTCTCGTCCGATCTGTACGTCTTTCTTTTCCATCTTCTTCGCTTTCGCCTTCCCGTTGTATACTTGCACCATATTTGTACTCTTTGTAAACCTGCTACATTTTAGATTGACATTTCGTTCCTTTCTCTTCCCCTCTCGTTTCGTTGACGGTTTATACATTGTAAACGCCATTGAGCTGCGTATAACCGTTCCCCGTTCCCCTTTAAAAATGCTGTTTGTCGATACAATAAAATAGATATTGCGGTTTAGTCCATCTGCGCCCATCATCTGCGAATTAGCTCCTGGCCACAGATAAAATTCTGAAGTCAGGTTCGTACTAAATGACCAAATTCCTCTTCTCAGTACGACAAGCCACCGCAACCATCCCACCCCCCCATGAAGC
>JADGJL010001020.1:0-10944 GCA_027600665.1 Irineochytrium annulatum | reverse complement strand
GAGGTGGGGGGCATGCCAAAGTGGAGGGCGGGGAGGAAGGAGTGAAGGTCGAAGCGGTAGGGGCAGCCAGTTATGTGAACCTAGGCAAAACATGTGAGTGGTGGCAACGGTAAACGACTTACCTCCGCCGCCCGCCACGGCACTTCATCCCCGCACTCCTCGCACTTCACCAACCTGAAACTACAGCTCGCTTCGTGCGCCTCTACCTCAACCTTCATGCCCTCCCACTTACACCCGACTGCCCCAAACCTGCACTCCCGCCACGCGCACTCCCCAACGCCATGATCCCCTCTGGCCCCAACAAACCCACAGCAACACTCCACCCGGAGCTTAGAAAGAGCGTCGAGCACATCCGCCGAGTCCACCCGCCGCTGGGCCGAAATGGTGCCGCGGTCGAGCGGGCACGAGTTGTTCTGAACGCGCGTCCAGGTCGAGATGCAGAGCTGGCAGAAGACGTGGCCGCAGGGGTGCAGGCTGCGAAAGGGGGAAAGCATTAGATTCAGCAATTTTAAAACCTACTCCAGTGTGCAGTCTTCGTATTCCGTAGACGTTTTTCGACAATCTCTTGGCAGCTGAAGGCTGGCACCCGCTGAAGACCCTCAAAAAAGTCACATGCGAAATGCACCTAATGGGATCGACGAACGGGCTCACGCAGATAGAGCAGGAGAGCTCCTCTGGAATGTCCTCGAGGTACTGGATGCGGGCGGGCGGGAGACTTGCGACCGGCGGGGATGGTGCGGTAAGCATTCTGGATGAACTTCGGAGGCAATTGACCACCAGGTGGCTTGTTCTGTGTAGAACAAGTTTGAAGTAAACGCAGCACTCGTGGTGCATGGAATTTGGCTGACCAATATTAATCATTTGGACAATATAAAAAAGTTGAAGCGTCAGAACTTGCAAAGGTTAAAACTGGAATGTCATGTACACAGTGCATTTTTTTTTTTTTTTTTGTTATGCGCTGTGAGGAGCGAGCACGTACTCTCGTTGCTTAGTGCATGCCAATAACGTTGGCGTTCTACCGCCTCGCGTGGGAATCGTCGTCACAGTCTTGTGCAAAAACGAGCTTGAACTGCTTAGGTTGGTCTTTAGGGATGCACAATTTAGGTTCCTGACGGATATCATTGTCGCTCAAAGCGAGGCGGGTATGCACGGTTGCAGGGGGCTGACAATCCATCACGATACTACAAATCAGTCTTTGTAAAGCAATTTGCTCCGTGATGGTATCTCCTAGCTCATAAAGCTCTTTCTCACACCCCCGATCGACCCATCGTCCTCCAAATCATCATGCCGTCCGCCGAAATCCAGAAGACCGAGGAAGAGGTTGGTTCTCCTTCACCGCGCGGTTTTCAATCGACAATCCACTCACGCGCCCGACGAACAGTGGCGCGCCGTCCTGACCCGCGACCAGTTCCGCGTGATCCGCGAGAAGGGCACCGAGTCGCCCGGCACGGGCGAGTACAACCATCACTTCGAGTCCGGCACCTACAACTGCGCGGCCTGCGACGCGCCTTTGTACAAGTCGGCCACCAAGTTCGACTCCGGCTGCGGTTGGCCGGCGTTCTTCGATGCCATCCCGGGCGCGATCGAGCGGCATGAAGACAGGAGCTTCGGTACTGTCAGGACCGAGATCGTTTGCGCGAGGTGCCAGGGTCATCTGGGGCATGTCTTCAAGGGCGAGGCGATCACGAGGAAGTACGAGACGGGGGAGAGGCATTGCGTTAACTCGGTGTCGCTGAAGTTCGACGCTTGAGTGACTTCCTGTACAATAGAGGAGGAGCTTGGTGTATTAAGCTGCTATTTGCAAAATATATATTTAAAGAGTTTTCCATATTGAACAAGCCATAATGTGCGCCTAATCCCTAAGCGTTTTTAGCTGACCAGCTCTTCGCATGATATCTTTAGAAATGCTACCATCTGCATCGCACAGAGATAAAATGTTTTCAACCTGGGACTGAAGTCTATCCGTTCCAACGCACTCATCTTCATTCAACTGCATGGTTTCACTCCATGCGTATGCGGCATACAAAGGATTATAATGAAATAAACCAAGCATCGGACAACATAAGATTGAGGACACGCTTGCAGAGACTACAAGGTGCAAATCTATCTCATCTCTTCTCAGTTTAAACCGAGAATTGGTATCAATTAACGGGAAAGGCCGTTTTATCCAATGAATTATGTATCTGCGTAGTGGATAGAAAGCTCATCAGCAATCTAAAAGCGTTGATGAATAAGAGAGTTGAAGCTCGAAAGTTTAAAACAACGTCCTCTAATCTGAAGAGCAACGTACCATGACGTACCATCAACACCCATCTCGGCCACAGTCGCCTGGAGGGACCACCTCGCCAAGAAGCCGTTCGCAACCGCTGTTGGCACGTCACCGTCCCGCTAAGTTAAATCCCATGATCAACATTTTATGTCATCGTACAACGGAAAACAAAGCTGTAAGCTCACCTTCGACCGCACCACGCTCGACATCCGTCCCGCCCAGCCCGAATTCCCCATTGACCCCGATGATGCCGCGTCAGCCATAAACGAAGCGAACGACTGTCCCGGTTGAGCACTTGCTGAGGACGAAAACGTCCGCGGTGATGTCCGTGACGCGTTGCTGGAATCCAGCCCGTCCCGAGGTCCCCAACTGCAGAAGCGCGGCGTTGGTGATGATGTTGAGGCGAATTGCGACGGGGCGGGGCATCCACACGGCGTCCGTGATCGCGAGGAGAAGAGGACGTGGCGGAAGGCCGCGGATCGGTGGAAGGACGGCATCGTGATGACCCAATAAGAAACGAAAACGTTCCCGATGTGTCAAATATCGTCTACAAGCATTCACCAAAAATGAAAACGTTCATTCGTCGGTCTCGAGAACAACATTGCTCGGAATCAGCTTACAGTATTTCGCAAAACTAGCTGAAAATAAAAAAAGGAGAGAAGCAATTAAAAAGGGAAGAAAAAGAAAAACACCCGGGTTGTGTGAATCGACAGAAGGTGAGCGAGGAGTGACTGATTGCAGAATATAGGAATAATAGAGGAAACCTCAGACGAACGAAATAATACAAGATAATCAACACCCCAAGCCGGAACAACCTGACGAGTAAGCCCTCACGATCCCTCATCGATCAACAGCCATCCATTATACTCCAAACGCCGCCCTCTTAATGTAAACTCTCCAATTTACGACTGTCCAGTGCCCCAGTACTGCCCCTGGTTCCCACCCTGCCTTCCGTAACCTTGGTAAGTCGGCATGCCGTGCTGCTGCTGCGGGTATCCCTGGTATTGCGGATGCACGCCCGCGAGGTGGTGTTGGTTGTAGTACGACGAGTTCATCCCGCCCGCGCCGCCCGCTCCACCGAGCCCACCGGCGCCAGAGATGTTGCCGCCAGCACCGGCCGAAACGCCGCCGACACCCCCGACACCGCCAACGCCGCCGCCGAGGTTTGAGCCGCCGGGAACACTGCCAGCGTTAGCGCCGGATTGTGGGCCCTGGCCCTGAGGCTGCTGGCCGCCGCCCGGGCCCTGCTGAGAAAGACCGCCGGCCTGATTGCCCTGGTACTTGTTATGGCTCTCGTAAGGACGCGGCCCGCGGTTCGCCTGTTAGCGGTATCAGCAATGCGTCCTCAACTTGAAAACAAAAGTCTATATACCTGCACGCCCTGACCGCCTCCGCCCTGCTTCAAGCCCTGCTGCTGCGCTCCCTGCTGCCCTTGTGGCTGCCCTCCAACCTGCTGCTGGTTACCCTGCCCGGACCCAAGCCCGAAGGCCTGGAAGCCCTGCTGCTGCGGCATGCCATACATGCCGGCACCCGCGCTTTTGCCATAGTCCTGGGCGCCAGTACCAGTGGCGCCAACTCCGACACCGCCGACGACGCCGACACCGCCTGACCCGAGGTTCGAGCCGAGGTCGTCATATGACATGTTCTGATGGTACAGGTGCTGCGGCTGGCCCGTCGAGTACCCTGACTGGTAAGCGTTCGCGCCAATGTTTGAGCCTTTCTGGCCGCCCGCCTGCCCCGCGCCCTGGTTCGGGTAGCCTTGGTATGGCGCCTTAAACGAGGGCGCGCCGTACCCCGACTGGTAGCCCACATTCTGGTACGGGTACATGTTCATGTTGTACTGATGAGGGTAGAAACCTCCGTAGGGCTGCATCTGCTGGTACTGCTGCTGCTGGGCGTGCTGAGCTTGTTGTTGCTGCGCGACAGACGCAACCTGCGCCTGCTGGGACTGCTGAGTGTTTTGCTGTGGGGACGATTGACCCGGTCCACCCGGGTTCGACTGTAGGTCCATGCCCTGGTTCGCGAACTTCTGGCCAACGGCAGCAGGGACTTGGTTGTACTGAGAAGGGTCGGTGTAGTACGCCTTTAAAGGCAGTTGCCGTTAAAAATGTCTCGATCAGCGATGCCTACTCACCATTCCACGCTGCTGGGGGTCGCTGTTGTACAAGTTGTTGTAGTCCATGTGGCCACCCATCCCGAAGGCCTGTGGCTACATATCTCGAGTTAATATGTCTATGGCGACATGCCGTTACAGGCAGCATACCTGCAAAACCGGAGCCATCTGAGGGATAGGCGCCACGTTCGGAATCCTCTGGTTGGCGGGGAGTGCCTGTGCCTGCAACGGTCCGGCGGCAAGAGGCTGCGGCGGCACGGGCTGGGCCGAGACGGGGCCCTGCTGAAGCGCTTGCTGCTGAACCTGCTGCTGTTGTTGAAGCTGCTGCGGGTTCATCGTCTGCTGCATGGGCTGGGGCAGGACCTGCGGCGGCTGAGGCGTCGGCAGCGACTGAGGCGCCTGTTGCTGGACGGGCTGAACCGGCGGCACGTGCTGCGCCGGCTGCGCATGGCTCTGGACGGGTGCCCTAATTGACGTTAATTTTTACCACAAATATCTCTCCAACCTCGACTGCTGCATCGCCTGCTGGCCGATCGGCTGAGCTTGCTGCGCCGGCGTCGAATCATCCTTCTCCTCGTTGTCGACTGCGAATTGACCGAAGCGAACCGAGGCCGAGGATGCGATCGCGTTCGTCGGCATCACAACTGGCGCGTCCTGCTTTAGCTGTTTGCGGGGAGCCGCGGAAGTGGGCCTGGCCTGTTGAGCCTGCTGATGCTGTTGAGCCTGCTGGGCTTGCTGCGCTTGCTGCTGCTGATGCGCAGAGTGGGTATGAGTGGCTGGCTGCTTCGACAAGCCGGGCGGGGCGCCACCGGTAAGCGCCGCGGGTGCGGGGTGGTGGTCGACGTTGGACGCGGGGGCGTGAATCGGCTGAGAGGGGGTGGCGTGAGCGTGCTGTTGTTGGGATGGGAGCCCCGCTGGTTTGTGTGCAGGCGAAGCGGGAGCCTTCGCGGCGGCCGCCGCATGAGAAGTCTGTTGCACGGGCGAGGACGACGATTGCGGTTGCTTAGCGGGGCTGATGGGGCGAGTGGGTGACCGGGAAGATGAGCGGTTCGACGGGGAGTTGTTCACGTTCATAGCGGCGACATTTTCCGTGACGTTCGCAACAGGTGACTTCGCCGGGCTGACGGGACGTTGGGGCTTTTCGGCGGGTTGATCTTTCTTCGGGGCTCTTCCTTTCGGCGCCGATGATTCAACGGGGGCGGCAGCGGCAGGCGTTGGGGTTGTTCGACTAGCGTGGTTCCCGGCGTTTCCGGAGGTGGCGTGAGCGGGCTTCGAGGGGCGATGGGATGAGGCCGGCTTCTGGTAGTTCGACGGCGCCTTGGCTGCGGGCGCCTTCGCTTGGTGAGTGTCAGCCTGAACGCTGTCGCCCCAGTTGACGTTCTTATCATGCTTCGAGGAGTGGTCTGCAGCGCCGCTTGATCCGTTCACGTCGGCAGGCTTCGCGGTTGCGGCGGCACCCCACTCGTCCTCCACGTCGTTACCCCAAGAAGCGGGAGCCGCAGCAGATTCAGCCGAAACAGGGAGCTCGGAGTTCTCATGGCCGTTAATTGCAGCGTTGTAAGAGTTCTGTGGACGGGGGGAGCGAGGGTAGGTAGCTGTAACAGATCGTGAGCCTGATTAGCTAAAACAACTATTATTACCACCCCTGCCTCCACCACGGCCGCCACGTCCGGCACCACGCCCACCGCGACCCGTAGGAGCACCTGCCGAAAAGATATTAACAACACAAGCGTTACAACCTGCAATCCAACACTAACCACGAACAGGTCTACCATTCGCACCATCCATCTGCCGAGGATAACCACCGCCGCCATTCCTGGGCTCTCGGGCGGATGGAACAGCGGCGGCAGCAACGTCGTCGCCCTTCTTTGGAAGCTGCTTCTTGGCCTTGGTCTCCCATCGAACCGCGGTCCCTGTTAGGTTTCACACTACGGGTCAGACAGTCGAAACGCCAGCAGCACTGTCGCACCTTCAACAATCCGACTGGCAGCCGTCTCCAGGTCACCCCGGGTCTCCTCCAGCAGCGCAAGTAGATCGGGCTCCGACCAATCGCCGAACATCTCCGTCAGCGACTTAAGCTGGCTCGCATACTTGCTCTTAGCCTTCAGGGCCGCCTCATCCAGCTGCGGCCCATCGCGATCCACGTCGTAGGCTGGGTCCGAATGATAGTCCCGCTTGGAGGACATATATTTGGTGGACATCGTCGTGTGATAGTTTCGGCGATGCCTTCTCGAGGGGGAAGGGGAGGTAAAGTGGTTGCTTGCTGCGACGGGTGCGATCTTCTTTGGCAGCCGATGGATCCAACGCAAATATCCCGATCTGTGAACAAGGACGAAAATCGCAATTAGCCAACGCAAAAGAACACAATGCAACAACTCGCGATGCTCACCAAAGGTGCAAATGGCAAGTCAGTTCCCCTGGAAGAATGCAGAGTTAAATACGTTGACCACGAGTGCATGCAGAGGGGGGAAGCAGCGGGTAAACGAAGATGTCGTCCTGCACGAATCCAGAGCCGCCACCGTCTTCACGACCCCATCACGGTCCTCGCAGGTCAACCGGGGAGGACCTGACGAATCCCAGTGCCATGTGACTCAAATCCCCCGAATCGCGGATCCGATGACGGCCGCATCCACCGCGTCGACAACGCCCTCAGGCCCACCCGTCACGAGTATCTTCCCGACCAACGTCCGTCATCCAGCCTCCGAGACGGTCTCCAAGGGCATCCTCCCCGAATCCAGCAGCGCGGCCGCCGCACTGCAAGGCCAAGCTCCACGATGCGACGACCTCGCAGCCAGCCGCACATGGTTCGCAGTCATTCCTCGCGCCACGAGTCTTTGATGACCCCGGGCCGAGGATCGCCATGCAGGCCGGGATGGGGCGGGAGTCGACTGCACCTTCCGTACCAAGGTGATTCTTTACTCGAACTCGAAAAAAATCTTCGCGCCAAACGGCTGGCTATCATGTTCGCGATGTCGCTCTTAACTCGCGCCGGAATGCGCTCGGGCACGGCCTCCCCGGCTTTCTTTGCCCAGCGGAGATGCCTCGCAACGGAACCGCAAACGAGGAATCGTAAGCAACGCGCGATTTGGCCGTCGGATCGCGTCGAGGCAGCAGCAATCGCGCTGGTTGCAAGATCCTGCACCCACTCGATCTCGGCTTTCGTTATATTGTTTCTGCTCAAGTCTAATACTTAACGTTTTCTTTGTCATGTAGCTGCCGGCAGGGTTCTCTTCTACATCCTGGCGCCCGTGTTCCCAGTGGGACTCGGTTAGTATCCTTTCACTCATTTTTTAACCTCCTAATGTACTCCTTCGTCCGTTGAAACCCGCCTCCTTCCTTCTTTTAAGTGTACTACATGTACAAAGAAAAGGAACACAAGGACAAGCTCTTGATCATGCAGAAGCGATACAAGTCGAACCCGACCGCGGCCTTAGATCCCAAGGAGTTCCAACCTTTCACGCTGAAGGAGGTCATCCCCATCAACCACAACACCAGCACGTTCCGCTTCAGGCTGCCCGAGGAGGCTACGGAGCTCGGCCTGCCGACAGCCAGCTGCATCGTTACGAAGATTGTGGATGGTGTAAAATCCGACGGGAAGAAGAATGTCGTCATCCGGCCGTACACGCCTGTTGAGGACCCGGCAAAGGGGTACACTGGGACGTTTGATCTCATCATCAAGAAGTACAAGGGTAAGCTCATTTAGTATCCTCTAGACGCGTTTACGATCCCGTTGTGCAGATGGCCCAATGTCGACCCACATCCACTCCATGAAGCCCGGCGACAAGCTCGACATGAAGGGCCCCGTCCCCAAGTTCCCATACACGGCCAATAAAGAGGGCCACATCGGGATGATTGCCGGCGGGTCGGGCATCACGCCTATGCTGCAGGTGATCCAGCGGATTTTCGCGAACCCGGAGGATAAGACGAGAGTCTCGCTCGTCTTCGCCAACGTGACTGAGGAAGACATCTTGTTGAAGTCGTACTTCGACGACTTAGAGAAGAAGCATCCGGAACAGTTCAGGGTTTTCTACTCGCTAGACAAGTGAGTTTGTTCTTTTTTTATCAGCGCCAAGTTCCAAACTAAGTTGTTTCCTTTCTCGCGCAGGCCGCCAGCGAATTGGAACGGTTTCTCTGGCTTCGTGAACGACGACCTGTTGAAGCGGGCGCTGCCAAAGCCCGGGACCGGGAAGGTGTTCGTGTGTGGACCTGGGGGAATGATGAACCATATCTCTGGCCCCAAGGCACCTGATTATAGCCAGGGCGAGCTCGCGGGGCTTCTAAAGAAGCTTGGGTTAGTTCTCCCAGCAAAACGTCCGCCAAGCTAATTTTATTTTTCAGGTACAAGAAGGACGATGTATTTAAGTTTTGATGAGAAAGCATCGGGCTTGGATGGGCCGAAGCTGGATGAAATCTCTTCGTATATGCAGTAAACGAGCGGGAATATATTTTACCATGTGCAGAACCATGCAACCTGTCGGACTTCGGACCTGAAGCCCGAAGTCGATCGCATTTATTCGACACCTCCACCACAACAGCGCGCTGAGCAGCCTCAACGATGCCAGCCCCGAAGCCAAAGCAAGTCGCCGCCGCGAGCTCGACGGAGCTCATACATCGGGCGAAGGAGATCCACGCATCGCTCTTCAGGTAAGAGTGCACGCATCGCCTTCAACGTTCGTGCTAATACAGCCTTGCCCGCTTACAGCAACAAGCCGACCCACAAGAGGAGGTATGTGGTCATAATTTTGAATTCTTTATCCGCCCGCGATCCCTTATCGATATCTGTTAGGGCGATCGAAACCCACTACCGGTCCGATGCGACCTTCAACGACCCACTCGTCTCCGTTCAAGGTCAGCCACAAAGCGCGCTTTTTGTTCTTTGCATTTTTTATGCTTACATAATGTTCGCAGGCACGGCAGCCATTATCTCCCAATTCATGTTCCTGACTGTTCTGCCCGATATTACAACACGAATCGACTCCATCCTTACCTCTGCAAGCGGCGACCTCGTCACCATTGACGCTTTGATCACATTCACGGTAACCTCGGATGGTGTTCTTGTTTGAATGGTATATTGATGGCGATAAATCAGGTCATCCCCTACATCGCCGTCCTCCCTATCCGCTGCTTGACGCGTTTTGAGTTCGATGAGGAGGGGAAAGTGTTAGTTTTACACCGCTGACCAAGGGCTGTCCCAATATTAACCAAACTTAGGTGCTCACATGACGATCTCTGGAGTGTTCGTGAGCTGTACGCGAATATGTCTTTAACAGGCTGGATGTACGAGCTGTTCAGAACCGTTAACGGCGTTGTGAGCTCGTTTGTGCTCGAGGCCGGGTTTAACATGACGGATACGAGGAGGGTGTCGGGCGCCGGAAGGCGAAGGATGGGGGTTGCAAACTGATTTTGTATCTTCTCATAAAATTTCTTCTTTGCAGTGTACGCGTGTGTACGTTGACAGCTATGCGCTTATTGCTTCGTGTACAAAAAAACTAATTGCGTCAGCAAGCCTGACAAAAAGTCCTTTCAATGTGTTATAACATTCAGCATGTATTTTTGTGCTTGTGGATTGGGCAAAAGAAGAAAATAAACAACTAAACACAAAGAAAGGAAAGGCTAGGTGGGGTGGAGTGAGACAATCGATGTCTAGCTTCAACACGCAAAGAAACACAAGACGGATGAGGAAGGATATGAAGTGTTGCAAGCTATCTTAATCTAGCGGAAGTAGATGTAAGAAACTGCAGTGTGAAGGTGCCGTAGTGTTCATGTTTGTGAAGCGTTTTGTAACAAAGTGGGGATGATAAAGAAGGGGTGCAGAAGTGATCCCTTACAGACAACAACCCGTGATGGAGTGTAAAAGTATTAATATCTAAAAGTTCACTACTCTGACTATAAAAAGCAAACAGAAAGAAACTGGAAACAAAATGCGTGCATGGAAGCTTGTATCGCCGTTCCGTATAACTATCATCCCCCACTCTTGAAATCCGACACCAAACAACCCTACCAAGAGTGCAATTACTTTACCAAGGCGATCCCATCGCCCCTGACGTTAGCCAGGGCCTCGTCGATGAATCCCATGAGGCCCTGAATGTACACAACGGCCTTGCGCTTCCGCGACCTGCAGGCCTCGATGGTCTGGTCCACTAACTTTTGTTCGTCGAGCTCCGCGCCTGTTGGCGCAGGTGATGAGGAGGGGAAGCCGAAGAGTGACGCGATCGTGATGTTTGCGATCGGTTGCGGCGACGATGAGGTGGTGGTGTTCTTGCTCTCTGAGGATGATTTCGTGTGTGGTAACGCGTCCGCCTCGGCCAGCGCAGCTGGCCGGATGGCGTCAAGGCGCTCGAGGAGCGTCAGGCACTCCTCCTCGAGCTCGCGGAGCCTCTTCTCAGCCTTGCTGCGGTCCGTGAGCGATCGGGTCGGGTTGCATGCCGGCGAGCCGGTGACAGAGGAGACAGATCCGGTGCGGGAGCCTGACGTAGACGAGCGTTGGCGCTTGGGCTTCTGCTCGCGGGGCGGGGAGCCGGATGCGGATGTGGGGGAGGTGGGGGAGGAAAAAAGAAAGGAA
>JADGJL010000102.1:0-42896 GCA_027600665.1 Irineochytrium annulatum | reverse complement strand
CCACAACACCTACCCCTTCCACCTCCTCCTCCCCGCTCCACCGGCGAGCCAGCCGCCGCCAATCTTATCTCAACCAGCACGGCCGCTCCCGCCCGAGCTCCTCCTCGACCGTCAGCTCGCGCATGACGTCTGTCTCAAACGCCACCTCGTCCTCCGCCCGCCGCGTCCGTGCCCCTCGACCCCTGCCGCAGATCCCCGTGCCCGCCATCCCCGCGCACATTGACAATCGAGCCAGGAGGCCTGGCTCTGGCATAGGCAGCGTCGGCGCGCGCTCGTCCGCCGGATCCGTGAGCCACGTAGGCGTCGAGATGTTCCTCGGGGATGACGACGATTTAGGTCCGGATGCGGGCCCGCCGCCGCCCGCGCCGCCGAGAACGATCTCGTTGAGAAAGAGGATTGTGGGCGGCGCAAGCGCGGCGAGGCGATCGATCGTTATGATGACGCGGGCGAGCTTTCAGAGGCCGGGAACGTCGAGGGCGGTGATGGCGAGGGAGGCGGCCGAGAAGGCGGAGAAGGTTGCGGCCACTTCGGCGAGCTGGGAGGCGGAGGTGGAGGCCGCGAAAGCTGCTGCTGCCGCGATGTCGGTGGAGGTGTCGCCTGCGGAACGGGTTTTGGCGGATGGTGTGAAGGTGGACGATAAGAAGGCTGACGTGGTCCCTGATGTCGTCCCGGCTGTTGTTAATCAATCGGAGGAACCGTCGCAGGTCGAAGTGGTGAAGGGGGGCGCGAAGGGGGACGCGAAGGTGGAGACGAAGGTTGCGGCTGTTCCTCAGGTCGCGAAGGACATTAAGCTGGTGGAACTGAAGCCAGTTGTCAAGCCGGTGGAAGTCAAGCCCGTGGCAGCCAATGCGGTAGCGATAGGTGGTGGAGTGAAGGATCTGGCTAAGAAGTTCGAGCAGAAGGCGTTGGAGAACGCGTCACCGATTACCCCGAGGTCGCCTGGACCAAAGTCGTCGATGCCAACGGCCGTGGAGGATGGGAAGCGCTTGTCGTCGAGCATGAAAACGAGGCGGATGTCGCAGCGGCGTGCGAGCGGGAACTTTAGGACTCAGAGGAAGCTTCGGCAAAGTGTTGTCAAGAGGTGACTACTGAACTAGAATTTTTTCATTCATAGATGAGCATTATACTGATTTGCTTATTAAAAGGTTGGACGGCATTCTGCTGGATGCTATGGAAGCGACCGGTGAATTCTTCGACGACGAGGACGACGACGAGGAGGAGGGTGAGCAAGAATGGAACGGGAAGGCGGTCGTGGAGGTTCTCGTCGGGACTCGCAGCAAGACGCCAACCGCGGCCCTCGTCGGCGACTCTGTCATCGCGGAAGTGATGGGCGGCATCATCCTTGCCGGCGGCGGCGAAGAGGACGACGAGGAGGAAGGGGAGCAAGTATGGGAGGTTTTGGAGGAGAAGGACCACGACGAATGGATCGACGACGAGGAGATCCTCACATGGAGAAGGCCCTCGAAACCTTCCACCGAAGCGACCACGAGAATACCTCCCCGCGCCCCGAGCCCGTCCGCACATCCTGACTCGACTCCCGCACCGCTGATTGTCGCGCGCGCGGCTGCGGCCCTCTACCCGTCTAACGACCACGAGGCACCCGCCGTTGCCGACGATGACGCGATCCCGAACCGCCTCGTCGACGTCGAAGAGCTCGACAACTTTGACGCGTGGTCGCACCGGTCCGCACCCGTTATCGGGTCCGAGGTCCCCGCCGAGTGGGGGGACGGCACGGACGTCCCCGCCATCCCGGAACGCTTTCTTGCGCCCGCTGCGGAGGACGAGGATGCCGAGGGGGTGAGTCCGGAGTCGCTAGTGGCAGGGAGGACGAAGCGCACGCCGTCCGAGTGGAGGGCACACCTGTCGGTTGCGAGCTCGTCGTTTTTTGGGGGCGTGCCATCGTCAATCGAGAGTATGTCTTCGGCCGCCGCGCCGCAGAGCAACGTCGGCCCACCGAGAGGCGAGTCTTTGGCGGCGAGGAAGCTTGCCGCCGAGCGCGCCAGGGCCGCCGCGGGTGGTAGCGGCCTCGGTGCGCGGAGGAACCGGTCTCTCGAGCTGGAGAGGGATGGCATCGCCGCCTTAAAAAGCCCGCAGACGCCCAAGATGTCGTTCTTTGGCCGGCTGAAGACGCTCACGAAGGGTATGGGGAGGAAGGCTTCCGTCTTGAGAAGGGACTTTGTTGCGGAGGATGAGGAAGAGGCCGCGTCGCCGCCGCAGTTCTCGCAAACGATGCCGAGGAACTCGGGTGCGGATTGGGGTGAGTCGTCAGTGGCGATGAGGCGGATATCGCCGTCGATGCCGAGGCCCATGAAGAGGGGAAAATCGATCACGAGGACGAGGACGGGCAAGTGATCAGGATGTTGGTTGCCTGTTTGCTAGTGATTTGCGTCGAACGCTGGTCGTTTTCTTTGCCTCTGTCGCGAATGTAATAGCGCAGCTCGTTTCCCTTTCTCTGTTTTTGGTATTACTTCGTTATCGTTCTATCGTTCTCTGTATCCGTCTCTGCATCCGTCTATTCCGTTCTGTTCACATCGGATTTGTTTACGTTGCGTTACAATAATAGAAGAAGGCAACATCAAGGAAGAAAAGGCGTGAACCCAGAGCAAACTTCACTGTTTTAGTTTTGCCAATACAAACATATACTTCATTGTACAATAAATACGATGCCAATCTCACAAAGCATCCCACGCAGACCGAAACAATGCTGTCACCTTGGTTTGAACCCGTATCTAGAACGCAGGTTAGTTTTCGTTCTAGCCCAAGTCTAGAAGAGAGACTCACTTTTTCCGTTCATAAAAGAGGTCCGTTTTGCTGCTGCCTAGATTGACAATCTTCGGACAGCCGTCCCTCTATGGAAGGGAGGAAACGAATATAGTCATCAACAGGAAGCTTCCGGGGGCAACGAAGATGGAAACTCACATCCTTCTCCTGTATCACGCACTCCTTGCAATAGTACGCATCTGAGATGCCCGCGCCCCCACAAATAACGCATCGACCCTGAAAGGAGCCGTAGTTGCACTCGTCGCAAATCCGGACTAAGTCGGCAGGCCGGACGTACGAGTCGCAGATAACGCACTTCCCGTCGCATTTCTCGCAGAGACGGCCAATGGCGATGCCGGCCTGCTTGCGGCAGAAGATCAGGTCGGGGTGGTGGCGGGCCATGGTGGTTCACGGGGATGTCGACGGCGCGGGATGTGGTTCCGATAGATGGAGCGCAGTCGAGTTTGACCGACTGCCCTTCCACAAGATTGACGTCGTAACATCTAATTCTACACGCCATAAAGTTGTGCACGTCCACCGACCCGAGTATGATGAACCCGTCAAGTCGATTGCCGAGTCGTCGGGGGATCCTTATTCCTTTTATAAATAATATAATTGATTTTGATCTTCTACGAGGAGACCGCCACTACCATCTTGTACGCCCCAATGCTTTATGGCGGCACATACGAGATTCGCTTCCGCGCCTTTATCACGGACATGGGCCTCTCAATCAAATCCGAACGCTGGGTAGCAGCACCAGGTCATCCTCATGTCTGTCGGTCTCCTATGTGGCCGGATCGTCGCATGCCGTTTTTGAATGCGCCCAACGTTCGGCCTCCGCGGCCACCCTGCGTACGAGGGGAGACCGAGAACAGGATCCCATCGGCATCGCCATCGAATCTCGTTTCTGTCCAAATCCATGCTAAGCGATCAACGCCAGCGGCTGAAGAACACCGGAGCGGCGCGGCGCACATGGGGCTGGGCCGGCCGGGGCATCATCTTCAGGACGAAGTCGATGCGTTGTGGGGAGCAGGTGGCGTGCGAGCAAAGAGGGCTTTGTCTGAGTCGAGGGTGCTGCGACGCACGACTTTCGGGTGTCGCTAAGCGGAGGTACCCCGGCAAGACCCCATGTCATCGACGAAGTCCGTGTCGATGCTGAGAAACTACTTGACCACTCAATTCGGCGGCGACAAAAACTACCGGATTTTTCAAGAGTTTGTGTCAGGGGCAAGATGGGGGAGCCACGTATGTTCTACTTCATTATCAAACGCAAACTCGTCTAACAGGACACTCTTCAATGGCAGGTTTAATTCGCAGACACTAGAGAGGTGTACCAAAAGGCCATTGAATAATTTAGTCACTCTCTCGATAATTATTACAGTGTATTGTAATTTCTTGTCTTGTTTACCTCAATCGAGGAACCACGCGCCACGTCCGAAGACAGCATCGTCAGCCTAAGCTGAGACTACCGTAACGCAAGGGTGCTTTAAGGCAAATTATATCAATAAACAGCAGAGGAGGCGATATGTCGGCGCCAAAAAAATAATCTGAAAACCAGGCGTAAACTAACACACTGATTTATTGTGTTTAAGTATGCAGGATTTGGAGAAGCACATGATGCCATGTAGTATAAACAGAGGAGGTAGTTCGTCAATGAGGATACAAGCACGAAGGGCGGAACTCGTTCCCAATTTCATCCCTCCACCTTGGTCTTGGTCTTGTTTCGCTCTCTAGCGAGATTCGATGGACGCGACCAGGTCGATGGCCTGCCTCTTGGCCTCCTCCGTCGACATGCCCTTGAGGCCGTTCCACGCGCTCCATTTGACGGAGTCGGTGGGGTCGGCGGGGGCAGGCACTGCGACGTCGCCCGTGTTCGCCTGGTTGAAGAGCGCGTAGGCCTTGAGCATCTCGTCGACGGTGGGCTTGCCCGATTCGCGGAGCGACTGGAACTTGGAGCCGGCGGTTTGGAAGTCCATTGCGATGGTAGGTTGAGGGGGGGTGGAGGTCGAAGAGGGTGAGGTAGCCGAGACTATTTATGCGGGGTTGGAGGATGAGAAGTGATGTTGATGTGGACGACAGTTTTTATTCTGGTCGCATTCTCGCGAAGTGCGCAACTGAGAGCGAAATCAGCCTCCGCCCCATCCCACAGCGCCTCCGGTTGACGGCGCTGACAGCTTGCTCATGATACAAGCCAACCAAGTTCATCCGCGACAGGAGATGAAGGGACCACGCGAACGCCTCATTGCCGGCGGTCAACCGCCTTTGTCACTGCTGAGACTATCCGCCCACGTGGGTTCTCACTTATACCTTTGCCCTTTTCTTGTTCTCCTCCATTTCCACTCGCTTGTTCGGGTTCGTACAAACCGCGGCACGGTCGGAAGGAGCGCTAGCGGGGGGATGGAATGCAACACACGTTGCGCTTAATACCGTTCGCGTCCATGCAATATAAACCTGCATTCAAGTTGAGCTGGATTGCGCTTAGATGTCCCCTTATAAACAACAACATAAATTGACCAATGAATAAGACATCATGTAATTGGTTTAACAAACTGTCCTCTCAAAAACACAATATAACGTCGATAAGAAGGCGTAAGTACAAATAGTCGATAAAATACAACGTACGATTAAGGGGGCAAAAACTACGGAACAAAACAGTAAACATATTCGATGGCAACAAAGGAAAGTACAATGATGCAGGCAAATTGACCCCGGTATTTGTCAGCCAATTAATTAAACTATGACAGGAACAAAGCCTTTATACAAATAGGCAGACACACGTGAGGGCGAGCAAGCCAGTAGCCATGGACGTAAAGGTCGAAACGCGGTCGGCGCTGGACGAAGAAGTCGCCGTCGTGTTCGATCCGAGGTCGGAACCGTCACCGCTGACGGCGGTGGCGGTGGCCGTCGCCGAGGCAGTGTAGGCGACGGGGACCTTTGGCGGCGCGGTCGCGGTCTTGGCGTACGAGCCCCAGAACTCGCATTGCGGTTGCTGATGCGAACGGATTTAGCGCGAGGGCACAGTAAACCTCCGCAAACGTACCTTGTCATCCTCCACGTCAAACCCGACGCCCCCGCCGGCCCCACCATCGAACCTGATCACCTTGCCGCCTCCGCTCTTCCACGTCCTGTCGGCAATGTACGGCGGCCAGACGAAGTTTGATGAGCTCAACGCGCCCCCGATGTTCGGGTCCCCGTTGACGGCAAAGTTAACCCAGGCCTGGCTCATGGCGGTGGCGAGGTCCTGCTCGTCCGGCTGCTTGATGGCGGCGGAGTTATTGAAGGTGAAGGGGACTTCGGAGGAGAGGCGGACTCCGTCGTCGGGGTGGCTTGAGGGGACATGGTTGAAGCGGTATCTGTCGCTGAGGTTAAATCGCGAGCCCCTTGTGAAGTGGATGAAACTTACTTGTAGGCGCGCGCGGAGAGCGTGGAGACGGCGTCGGCAAGGGCACGGATCGGGCAGTCGAACTGGAAGTCGCCAAAAAGCTCGCTGGCAGACGCGGAGGGCGAGGCCGATGTCGAGGTGTAGAGGTCCTGGAGTTGCGTTAAGTTTGCACCCGAGAAGGTATGGTTCGCGAAGTTCCAGAGGTCGTCGGTGCTTTGGACGTTGCCCGTGAAGATGGATCTGATTATCGGTAAGATATATAGCATTTGGACCACGTTGAAGTCCATCTTGATGGCGAGGCAAAATGACCTACCCATCATTCGTATCTAAACCCAAGAGAACAGGGATCGCAGGCAGAGAGAAATTCTTCGAGGCAAGCAAAACTGCGGGCCTCTCCTTCAAAAGAGTGCCGTCGATATAGGGGTTATAGAAGTCGGCCGGTGCGCCGCCCTGCGCCTGGAAGTCCGCATTCATGATAGAGTCCACAGAGGCGTTACGCAGACACGCAATTGTTGAAGACTCGTTCCCACATCCCTATTTGCCGAGAGCGAAAAGGGTAAGTAACCGTCTTCATGTAGAGTAAACAGGAAGGAAAACCCAAATACCAAGTTGACGACAATATAGGTGTAGACGGGGAACATGTCGGTGTAGTTCATGTTCAGGAACAGCGACGACCCGGACTCGAGGATGGCTTGCTGGAACACGGGAGGCTGCGATGTAAACAGATGGGTCGCGATGCTAACCGCGCCGCTCTCTTGCCCCCACACGGTAATCTTGGCGGGGTTACCGCCAAAGTTCCCGATATATTTTTGCACCCTATAGCAACGTTAAAAGCTTGCACTCGAGCATGAAACAGATACGCACCACTGCATAGCAGCCCGCTGATCCTGAAGTCCGAGGTTCAAAGACCCCTCCGAGAGTAGCGAATCCGAAGCCAGCCAACCCAAGGCACCTAGCCTGTAATTAAAGCTAACAAAAATAACGCTCGTCGACGAGTTGCTCTGCGACGTGACTATAGCCGTAGGATCATACTCCGGCATCGACGACGCGCCGCTAACCAAGGCCCCACCGTGCACATATATCATGACGGGGAGGCCCGTGCCGCCGGCCTTTGCGGCCGCGGGCGGCGACCAGATGTTGAGCGTCAAGCAGTCCTCGGACCCGATCATGGCCGAGGAGCTGCTGCCGACGCTCTCCGCCTGCGGGCACACGTGCCCGAACTGACTCGCGTCGAGCTCGCCGAGGTTCTTGACGATGGGCTCCGGCGATTCTGAAAGAAATGTTAGTACATGCAGGGTTGGAGTGTCCGAAACATTGCGGATAAGAAAACCTATACTCACTGAACCGAAGGCCCTTGACGGGTGGCTGCGCGTAGGGAATGCCCTTGAAGACCCTCAAGCCGTTCGGGTCCACGTATCCAGTCACGGCGGCCTATGCATGAGAAAGATCACAGATGTTCAGTTTTCTGAAGTTCTTACAAGAGAGCAAGCTGGATGCGCTCACGTAGTCAAGGACCACCCTAGGCCCGGAAGCCGTCGCCGTTGCCGTCGCCGTGGCGGGCAGCGCGGTCGCAGAAGTCGTCGTGGGCTGAGGCGGGGCCGCGGTGACGAGCGAGGCCGCCAGGGCGATAACGCCGAGGAGACGGGGGACGTACGGCATCGTGGAGAGGATTGAGAAAGTTCGATGTCGTATCCTGCGATGACCCCTGCTGGGAGTCCTTTAGAGAGGGGTGCAGCTGCTTGAAAGTTCAGAAGTAAAATTGGACGCGATTAGCCTCGCGACAGGTGAAACATTTCTGATGAAACCATGACGCAAGCCACTCAGAGTTCAGAGGGGGCGATTTATTTAATCTACGCGCGTGCTAAAAGTAATGACCTGAGGCCCCAGCATAGGGAATTGGACAACGAGAAAGGAAAGAAAAGGGAGAAACGGAGGAAAATGTGAAGAAACCTCTATCTCCGTAACGGCGCTCGTGCTATCCTGTCGGCCTCTGCAACCGGGATCGGCGTCGTCCACAACATCGGATCCCGCTTCGAGTCGCGCTTTATTGTCTCGTGGACCTGGAAAGCAACGGGTTAATACATAAATTGGAATGTTCCTCCAAACCTCGGCGCGGACATTGTCGCAATACACCTCGAGGGGCAAATCGTTGCCGTCCTTGCCAAACGGGTCATCGAGTTCTGCGGCGATGGCTTCGATGCCGAGGAACGTGAACGAGGAAATGAGCATCACGGGGATGGTCCAGTATCTGTTGCTTCCAATAAGAAAAATCGCTTCTTCTAGTGAAGGTGTCTAACATACCCCGAGGTTGCAACGAGCTGAATCGGCAAGCTGAGTAGGTACAGCACAACGACCGACTTCATGTGAATATCATACGCCAAAGGTATTCTCGTATTCGCTATCCGCTCCAACCCCGTCATGCACTCCAGTATAGCGCTGAGCGCATTCAGCATCGCGACCTGGCACTGCAGGTCGATGTTGTCCGAGGCGCGCAGGCGGAGGATCAAGGCCGTCAAGTGGTGCGTGATTTCTACGGGGATGCACGAGCTGTCGAGGGCGGCGTGGTTTCTTGGGTGGAAAAAGGGAATGTGCACGAGGAGGTGAGCGAGATCGGTGTGGCAAACCCCGGGCTCCCGTCGGACGTGGTGCATGATGCTCACGGGGAGCGCAACTATCATGTTCATGCAGGAACGTTTTGTTTGTTCGACTTTGGGGTCGCCTTTTGCTTCCGTTAAAAGCTGCGAGGACATGCAGTCAGATTTACCCGCATGACGGACAAGGTGAAGTGATATACCCAAATGCATCGGAGCAAAATACGGGCCTGCGTTATGAGCGCGTACCACAGCCGCGTGGCCTCGTAGTATCGATCATAGCTCGAGCTGTTCTTGAACACCAGCAGCGCGCTGACGACGAACGTGATGGCAGTCGAGAACACGGGCGCCGTGCCCCAGCCGTTGAACGAGGTCTTCATGTAAATGCAGGTCCAAAAGATGCTCCACGCGGTCACGATCAGGACCGGCACAAAGATGCGTGGAATGACGGACCCCCGCCACCTCACCACGCTCGACACGATCTCAGCCGTCTGCTCCTTAGCGTACAAGGTGGCCTTCTGGATGATGTGAAACTCCCGCAGGCTCTTGAGGTCCGCCCCACAGTCGTCGATGATCATTGTTGCGCTCATGGACCCGGGGCCGTATGACCGACGGGACCGAAAGCTGCGGGTGACGCTGTGTGATGAGCGCGGACGCGCCGCGTAAGACTGCGAGAGCCGGCCAACGGAGGGGATGACGATTTCGGCTGCTGCATCGTCGGTCGGCGTTGCTCTTGAAATGAGGTATTGGGAGAAGTCGGCCTCGAAAAGGGGAATGGCGGGCGGATTTAGTATTGGCGACGAGATGAGCGGGGCTTCGGAGAGCTGCTCGGGATGCGGGATAGACGGCATGTCAACCTGAGCTTCAAGGCCAGCGTCGTCGGCATTTGGTGCCTCCTTCCTCATCCGGTTGCAGACAGGCCGATTAGATGGGCGGATGAGGCTGTTGGTGGCGTACGAGTGGCTTATGCACCTGAAACAATAACGTGCAAATCATTGATATGTCTGTAGTAACTTTTAAGAGCTTTCTAAATATTATTTACACAGTACCAAAAGGCAGCATTTTTGGATATCAGTTTTATTTACTTGTTAACTTGCGCAGTAAGGACTGTTGGCCACCTTTCATCCAGAGATCCCTTCCTTTTGGAAGTTAGGTATATTAACACCTTCCGACGAAGGTTGGTGCATGTCGTCCCGTAAAGGCTCTTCTGCCAGGAGTCCATGCATGATGAGAATGTCATGAAACTGCCAGCCCTCCTCCTGCTTCTGACCTCCACCACCATCGTTGCCAGCCGTGGACAAATATCGCGCCGGATCGTCTACGCCGATGTGTTCGCCTCACCCAAAACCCGCCTGCAGTTTGGGACCGATTCTGTGGACGCTGGTGCGGTCGTGACGGACGACAACACGTTCGTCATGAAGTCGGGCCGCCGGCGATTCCTCTGCACGGCGGACCTCGACAACGCCGATGAGGAGGACTTCGTCGATCGGGCGACGGCGGACGTCAAGATCTCCGCTGTCGATAAGGCCTTGAGTCTTGTTGGGGCGATGGAGGGCCAATGCATCACATACGTACGTCCCCCACGGGTTCCTCACCCCGTCCCCCCTCAGCTAACCCCTCTCTTTGTATTTGGAATGCAGACGCAGGGCTATTGGACGTACGAATTTTGCCACCTGGGGAAGATCAATCAGTGGGCCGATATACCGGCGAAGGACAAAAAGTCGAAGCCGAGGAGGATCAACTATTTGCTCGGCGTGTTCTCCCCGAGTCTACCCGAAGGGTTCTACGGGGACGCCGAGACCGCTGGCCCGGGCGGTGCCGAGTTAATCGAGGGGTACTGCATTTTGGTCCTCATCTGGCTGTCAAGCTAACTTGACGTCGCCACAGAGAAGAAGACGGCCGGAAATACCTCCGGATGTTTTACGGCAACGGCCAGCTCTGCGACGGGCGGCCCCGCGTCGTTGAGGTCCAGTTTTCTTGCTGCGTGAACGAACACATCGCGAATGTGGACGAGATCGCCGTATGCAACTACGTCATGCAGGTGCACACGCCCAAGGTGTGCCAGGACGAGGTCTTTCGCGCGACGCCCAAGCCCACGGCGTCACCGGCTGCGGGAGGAGGGGCGTCGACGAAGGGAAGCATAGTGTGCAGGACGATACTAGATGGTGACGGCGGCGACGCAGTGGTGAAGGAGTTAAAGGAGGGGGATGAGGACACGGCGAGATATTTCTCCGTGGCCGATATGCGGCGGTTGGGCTGTTCGGACGGGACAGGCTGTAAGAACGCCGGTCCGATCGCGGAAATGGCTGCCAAGACGTCTGGGTCCGTCTCGAGCCAGATGATGGAGCTCGACGGCGGCGCGCAGGCGCTTCTGGCTGGCGCGGCGGCGGCTGGCACGCTGCCATGGCAGGCGACGGATGGGATAGCAGCGGAGGAGCTACTGGAGGATCTTGTGCTGGACATTCTTGACGGAATGGCGATGGACGAGGAGGATGGCGTAAGATATGACGACGACGACGCCGACGAGTACGTATATGAGGACTTCGATTTGGAGGATTATGATGATGGAACGAGGCTGAGGGAGTCGCTTGAGGCGGTACTAATGGACGTGAGGGTGGAGTTGGCGGGGATGGATGCAGGTGGGGAGGAGGAGCGAAGCATGCTGCTGGCGCGAGCACTTGAGGATGCTGTGCAGAGGAAGAAGGAGAAAGATACGGAGAAGGAGAGGGTGGAACAGAAGGCGACGTAGCGGGTAGTTGCCGCCGTTGTATGTGAATACAAAACGCAGTAAACTGCTAGCGCGCGCTGGAGTCGCAAGTGTTCGCTAGGCCGAATTTCTGAGCAATTTTAATGTAGTTTCTTTACTGGACCTGGTCCTTCGTGAGTGGTAATCCTGTTGCGTGAAGCGTGTGCTACCAGCAATTTTTTCCCCACCGTCTGCCGAAGATGGACGGGACGTCACAGCCGACGGACTACTACGAGCTGCTGGAGGTCTCCCGGCAGGCCGACAAGGATGCCATCAAGAAGGCCTACCGGCGTCAAGCGCTGAAGTACCACCCTGTAAGTTGGGATCTCTGGATGGTGGCCGGTTGGCCAAGTGGACCCCTCGGTTTGGTGGTCTGACCCCCTTCTCTCAGGACAAGGTCGGCCAGGACCCGGAGAAGGTCGCCAGGTTCCAAGCAATCAATAAGGCCTACGAGATCCTATGTGAGTTCGTCATCTCCTTCACTGATCGTCTTCCATTTTGATCTCACCTCTTACCTCACCACCACCGCCACCAAATGCAACGGACTGAATAGCCGATGAGAAGAAGCGCAGCATTTATGACCGCTACGGAGAGCAGGGCATCTCGATGATGGACAACATCCCCTTCCTCGACCCAGAGATGCTCCTGACCATGAACAAGACCTTCGGTATCGCCACGCTCCTGGTCCTCTCGCTCTTCCTCTTCCCCATCTTTATCTCCCTCCGGGCGGACGGTAAAGTCTCCTGGTCCTGGATCGCCGTCTTCGTCCCCGCGTTCCTTGCCGTCGGCGCAGCGATCGCGGGCATAGCCTTCTCGTCGCCCGGCGGGGACGACGATGAGGATCAGGAGAAGGACCCGCAGGACAAGGAGAAGGATGATCGGGACCGGAAGAGGGAGGCGATGCAGTCCAAGATCATGGGCGTTGGGTATCTCTCGCTGGTGCTCCTGCTCCTGATCCTGCTCTCGATCCAGCTGCAGGGGAGCCTGTCGTCGTGGTGGGCCGTGTTCGCGCCGTGGTATGTTCTGGAGGTCGTCCACGTGCTGTCGTCCGTGAGGTCGCTGCGGGAGAAGCTGGCGGCCGGGCTTGTGCTTTCGGCTGAGCGGGCGCCCGGCCCGGATGGGGAGGAGGCGGAGGGCGTGGAGGTCATCTCGAGGCCATACACCGGGATTGAGAAAGTCGGCATGGTGCTGGAGGAGTTCCTTGGGTGGGCCCTCAGGATCTTGCAGGCGATCCTTATCCCGATCAAGCTGACGAACCCGGACTCGTTCTCTTGGGTGTAAGTGCTGCGTTGTTGACTTGGCTTGTTGGCATTTGTCTGACTGCATGAGGACTTTTGTAGTATGACCTTCCTTCCCTCGTTCCTGATCGGCGCCCTCTACTTCGTCGTCATCATCATTGGCTGCGTCTCTGTGCGGGCGGACCACTCCCTTCCGCCGGAGCTGAACCGCAATCGCCGCTACTCCCTCACGGCCCGGATGATCATCTTTATCGTCGGCGCCATCTTCGTCTTCACAACCATCGGGCTTCTCATCAAGCGGCTGGAGTCCGGCGACGCGAACTCGCCCTCGACGGCCGTGATTCTAATCCCCGTCTTCATCATCCTGTCGCTGCTTCTGTTGCTTGTGGGGTGCCTACTGCCTTGTCTGCTCTGTTTGACGAGGTTGGGGCTCGAGGCGGAGATGAATGGGCCGAGGGAGGAGGGGTGGATGAGGAGCGTTGTCTCCTCCGACCGAAGAATTGAGAATACGCAGGGGCAAGGGAATGCCAGTGGGAACTAAGGGCCGATGTGTTGTATCTGTGGTATCTGGGTTGCTGTTGGGGGGGCGCCGTTTTGATTTTTTCATTAAGAATTACCTTTCGCTCTTGGATTTAGTTTGATTATGCATATCATCGCTTAAATATACTGAACTCAATCAACGTACTTGAAAATGTCAAACCCCTGTATTTGTTTATACTGTTTGGTTAAATAAGATGGAAGTGCAGCAGGAAAAAAACTGATACGATTAAGAGAAACGACGACGTGGTAATGTAACTATAATCATATCAATGAGCGCCAACACGGAGAACGACACAACTTGCAAGGGAAACAACAGCAGAACAATATGATCCCAAAACAGGGGCTCCTTAAAATCTCTCAAAAAGAATAACAACAAAGGATCTTTAATCAAATCTCCGGGACGGCAGCAGTCGAATCCTGCTTTAAGAAGCTAAGAGGCGGCTGTTAGTCTTGCTTGCATCATTAAGCTCAACACGTACGCTTTGCGGGCTTGAATAAGACCCCTCGAGTTAAGGTAGAATTGGTAAAGGAACGCGTAGCGGTCGATGGAGCGAAGCCAGGCGTCATAGCTGCATCGTAGTGAATGAAAGCCAAAGACAGCGAAGACAAATATTGCATAGTACGTACTACATATACTCCTGCTCCTCCCTGTAAATCCAATCGTGAATCTGGTTCTTCCTGAACGTCTCAACAGTATCCTGATGCATGTTAGTACAATACGCTAGACGTCAAAAACACTACTACCTTCACGCCGTTAAAATCCACACGGGTAGCCTGAGTCCTCGTCGGCTCCTCGTTGTATTTCAAGTAGAAAACCTACAAATCACATCGGAGATCGTTAGCATCATAACTAGTTCGAGTCAAGTAGGCGTACCTCGTCGCAAATGAGACCAATCGCAGGCGCCTCCGGGATATCAATCTGAGCGAAGCCGAACGAGTTCGCGACGACGGCCCTGGGGGTGTTTGTACGGATGACGAGAATCGCGAGGCCGAGCATGCGCCGGATCTGGAAGCGTGCGAAGGCGCGAGCCTGAACTTTTACACGGATCCACTCCATGCCAAAATGCACCTCAGGCTCAGACATCTACATCATAAAAAATTTTGAGCATCACTAGCTAAAGAGAGGATAACAAACACACCTCCATGCTAAGAATCCGCATGTAGCAACGGTCATCGTCGTACGACGCGCCCGGGATGTAGTTGTGGAAGTTGTGAGTGCCGCGGAAGATCGAGATAATATGTCTGAGCATGTCGAGCTGCTCGGGAGCGATCCTGTAGCGCCTCTTCACGGAGAGCATCTCCTCGGTCGGGACGGGGATGTCAATCGGGTCCAGGTAGACGGGGCCGGCCTGGCTCTCCTCCTCCTCCTCCGAGTCCAAAAGCTCGTTTAACGAGGCGTCGCGGGAGGCCGGCGCCGGCGCGGAGCGGGAGCGGTAAAAGGTACCGGTCTTCTCACCTGTCCCGGACGGGGACGTAGCGAGCCCGCCTTTCTTGTTGTTGTCCTTGCGTCCTGTCATAGGCTTTAGTATCAACCAAACGGCAGTGAGCCTCTCTGCGACACCGATCTTACCGCGTGTAATGGTCCCAAAAAACTTCGAGATTCTGTTGCCGCCGGCGTTAGGCTCAGCAGAGGTGCCAGGGCGAGGAATGTCGACGGCACCAGGGCTCTGGGGCGGAGAGACAGCGTCCGGGCTCCTGCCCATCGAGACGTTCCGGGTCGAGGACCTGCGCTTAATAGTCCCGCCACCCCTTTTGATCGTTTTGAACAGACTTCCAGTCGGGCCCTCGCTCTGCGGGAAAAGCTCATCTAGCTCCTCACGAGTCATATCCGGCTGATAGGCGTGCGAGTAGCCGGTTTGGGGCGGGGGAGGGGAGAAGGAGTACGTCTACAACGCAAAGCCGGGTAAGAACGCAACACCACGAACCTGGCAACGAAGGAAACTCACGGGAATCAAAAACTCGTAGGTCCTAGCGTCGCAGGACCTCCTAGCCGAAAATCCCTCCGCCGGCGTAACAACCTTAAAAATGCGAATGGTTTCCGGGAGGATCGCGTTGAGTGTCTCGACAGTGGGCATCTTCACAGATTCGCCAGCGATGTAGAAAATTAAGCAATATTAGACACCTTCGGCTGCATGAAAGGCAATAACATATCTCAAGAGACAGGACTTGTCTGGCGCCATGCTCTCCCTCCTCAGTCGTAGAAGCCCTCGAGATGTTAACAAGCTGCATTTTCTCAGTCAGCATGGCAAGGAAGCCTGACAGATCCCACGATATCTCACCGTCACTTTCTTCGAAGGATCAGTGCTCCCTGTCAGCGTGGCGACGGCATTCAAGATCTCGCCCTCGATCGTCCTTCCGCCTTTCGTCCTAGCGCAAAATGAGTGATCTGCAGCATGCATGCCGCGGAGAGGTAGACTACCTCTCGAGGCCGTTGAATTGAGCTCCGTTGTAGCCAAAGAGGATGGCGATCCTCGTTGCGGCCTGGTTAGACTGTGGTGCGGCCATGACGGACAGCAGGGTCGTGTTGGACGGCGACGGGCTAGCTGATCAGGAAGTTCGTCACTGGCCTTGGCAAATCCCGAAGCGGTAAGCAAAGGAGAGGCGCTTCGTTGTCCCACACACGCTTTTACACACGGAAGTACGAGAATACCTACGTGTTTACGCACGTCTTAAACAAAGGAAATGCAGTATATGTTATACGACAGTCTCAAGCCCGTATCTCGCGCAAAATATCGCGCGCCCCCTGCTGGCCGAGCGACTCGGCTAAGGCCAAACCCAGTGCCTCCGCCAACTTTACATCGGCGCTCTTATCCGCAAAAGGGATCAATTCCGTCATCTCCCCTCGTACATCCTTCGACCCATCGAGGCTCGTGACGCAGCCCCGAAGCACAAGTGTCCGTCCCTTCTTCGAGCCATCACCGCCGGCAGCGAACTCCGTCCATACGCCAAGCGGCACGCTGCAGCCTCCTTCAAGCGCCCGCATGAACGCACGCTCCGCCGAGCATCTTACGCGCGTCTCCCAATGGTCGAGAACTCCAACAATGCTGTTAGTGATCGCGTCGTCCTCCCGAACTTCAACGGCAAGCGCCCCTTGCCCGACCGCGTGCAAGATAGTCTCTGGGGGCAGGACTTGCGATATCCGGTCCTTCCAACCCATCCGGACCATGCCGGCGTTCGCGAGGAGAAGGGCGCTGTACGGAGAGTCCGGCGCATCCAATTTCTTCAGTCTAAACTCGAAAATACGATAAGCAAGGTAAAAAACATAGTGATGTCTTCACCTAGTATTGAGATTTCCTCGCTAGAATATAACAGCAAATGTAAGGCCGTGGCCAGATGAAGCGAATGCATCACGCAAAACGTACCACATCCTGAAATACGAGGCCGGGGAATTTCCGCTTAAGCTGGGCGGACCGCCTCACAGAGCTCGTTCCAATCACGCTCCCCCTCGGCAGATCCTCAAGCGTCTTCCCCTTCGAATCCGACTTCATGACCACGGCGTCCCTCGGGTCCTCCCTCTCCAAAATGGCGCCAATGGTCATGTTTGGCGGGAGCGTCGTTGGCAGATCCTTGAGGGAGTGCACGACGAGGTCCACGGCGCCTTCCTGGAGGGCCACCTCCAGCTCCTTGGTAAAGAGGCTCTTGCTCCCGATCTTCGACAGGGCCACGTCCAGGATCTGATCGCCTTTCGTGGTCATCCCGAGCACGCGGAACTCGGCGCCAGGGTGGGCCGCCTGGAGGAGGGCCGAGACGTGGTTCGTCTGGATCATCGCGAGCTGGGATTCCCGGGACCCGATCGTGAGCGAGGTCTTCGGGTCTGACATGATGCCAAGAGATGTAAAAGATAAAAAGCTGTTTCAATCTAATGAACGTTGATTATGTATATGCCATATCTGCAATAAAAACAGTCGACCAATAATAGTCGAATTCTCCTTCAATGTCGGTGCGAACGACAAAACCCAGCTATTCATCGTTGTCACCTTAAATAAACCGAAACGTCTCGGCTCCTATTAAATCTATGACATTCGCAGCAAAAGCGTTAGGAATCGGTTGGTGGAGAAAGATTAAGCACAATCAAATTACGTTTTTTGGCCCCCGTCATTGGATCCACAACGGGCATCAAGACAAACGTGTGCGAAAAGTGCTTAAGACTCTGCTCGCGACCCTCCCCATATCTTGCCGAACCTATGGAAGAAATAAGCGACAATCATAACAAAACGGGAAAGAACAAAGAACAAAGTTGCTCACCAGAGACCGTGACGAGCAGATTATGGTCATTGCCATCCCCTGCAATCATCGATCAACATGTGCGTTTGGGATGGTAGAAGGGCTTGTGCTCGTTACCCAGTAGCGGTTGACAGTCGTAGTTCTTCGTCTCCGTTACGGTTCTTGGCAACTCCAGGTAGAAAGCCTTATAGGCTAGCACGCCAGCAAAGGGGTTTCCGTTCCACAGGATGCAGGCGTTCTCCGGTTGGTACAGCTGGTGAAGGAGGTGACGCTGCGTGTCGAATCGGCTGTAGTAGATCTCGACGAAGTTGTCAGCCCCCTTCGACGCCCGTTGGAGCACCTCCGTGTAAGCCATCGGGGTCGGGGCGGCTTCGTAGAGAAGAGGCTGGGTATTCGTCTGGTGTGCGCGGATGCCAGGAGCAGTAGATGGACTCCGGTTTCCTTCGATAATTGGATTGTCAAATTCGCTTGTCGAGATCATTAGCTGCGGTGACGGCCCGAGACGCGACCAGCCGGCCCTATCGGGGACCTTGCGTCATCGTAAGTCCTTTGGAGGGCGCGCCGTGATCTTTGTGGAGTCGCTCGCGCGCAATATCACGGTGCAATGCAGGATAAGGACGAAGCTTGCCCAGGTTTTGTATTGATCGACGTACTCCGTGCGGTCTTGACACGATGCAGTATGCCTGCAGAACCGGTTCTTCGATCCGTCGTTGAAGTTGCTGGTCAGTCCATGCTATCACAAGATGTAAGCTTTCTTTGGTGGCGTGGTTAATTGCTAACTTCGCGTGATATAGGTGCGAGACCTGCATCAATCGTCTGTTTCTCGCTGGTCCGGCACCATGCCCGATTTGCAAACAAACGCTGCGTAAGAGCAATTTTAGCAAGCAGACCTTTGAGGACCTTTACGTGGAGAAGGAGGTTGGGGCTTGCTGATGTCATTCACCTTAGCTCATGCTGCTTGCAGGTGCAAGTTCGGCGGAAAGTCAGCAACACGTAAGTAGTTTACTCTTATAACGGCTCCTCTGACGCGTCTGCAGTTTCAATAAGCGGATAGAGGACTTCAACGGGGATTTGCGAAAGTATAATGACTATTTGGAGGAAGTCGAGGAGATTCTCTTCAACTTGATCAACAATGTCGACGTGCAAGCTACCGACGAGCGGATAGCCCGGTTTCGGCAGGAGAACAAGGACTTGATCGCGGCCAATAAGTCGAAACAGGTGCTTGCTCGAGGTTAGCCACTTTGCTAAATCTGATACTACAGATGAATGAGGACAAGGCTGTTTCGTATAGACTGCGGAAGGAAAGAGAGGAACGGCAGAATCGGAAAGAGGCATACATGGTGCAGGCGATGGAGGAGGCGCGAGCAAAGAAGGCGGAGAAGGAGAGCGTCATTAACGAGCTTGTGAGTTGTTATTGGTGTCAAGGACATCTAAACACGTCAATAGGCATCTTCGGACAAGTCCGCGAACTCGATTCTCTCAGATTCAAAGTCCCGAAGACAAATGACCGTTTTCACGTTACAGTTGCCGGATACCATGGAGGAAGAGGAGGACTTCACCATTCCTATGGAAGACGACACGGCTTTTGAGCCCATGGATGGTGTTTATCGAGAAGTTGTGCATTTCCCGTTACGTGACGTCTATAACGACCCGTAAGAGTACCAAGCTTGTGTATAACGACTAAGAACCTTTGCAGATGGACGAGCGACTTTCAGAAAGACAGAATGGCGAAAGGTGCCGGCTACATGCCGCAATGGACGTATAGTCGGGCCATTATGTCCGCGTTTTTAGGCGTCACGGAGGGAGTGTAGTCCAAACGCAGGGTCTATATGATTACCGTATTTATTTTATGCGCTTTTTGGGTTTGGGTTCACTATGTGACTTGTCATCCGAAATTGTTACAGTGATCATCGACGAGTCCGTGATAATCGTTTGCACCTGCTCCTCCTCCCCATCACTTTCCGGAACTTCGTTGTAGTTCTCCAGCATGTTCAATTTATCCTTTACTAGCTCCTTCTTTTCTAACCGCTGGAACAGTAATCAGGACAAAAATACGCATAGAAAACACCGTACCTTCGCTTTCCGCATCTCCTTTAACTCCGTCTTTGCCTTCTGCTGGTGGTATAGCTTAGACTTCTTAGCCTTCTCCACTTTCCGCTTGTGGAAACCCGTCAAGTACTCCCTGTGTTGGCGTTATTTTCTCGTTGCAGCATCGAAACCTCTCACTTTCTCGCCTTGTCGTCGAAGTTGATCACCAGAGGAGCTGCAACTCTCTTTAACTTGCCCTTCGGTGGCCCGCCCTTCTTGTTCCCATCATTCTTCTTCCCCATGCGCCTTGCGGTTCAAGCCACCTAAGACGAGCCAACTTTGTTTGACAACCCAATCCTTTTTTAAGATACAAGATAGTAGACATTCCTTATCGCGGTTTCGGACAGATGTTTTGCACCAGATACATCGCGGCTAGCATGGCTGTCCATGTCATTTCAATACGCCAGATTCTTCTTCAAGGTTTTACAAAATGCACAATACGGTCTTAAATGAAGTTGAGACAAAGCCAGACATAAACAACACCGACACCACAATACACTATTCCGTTAGCACTGGTTTTCTATCAAAACGTACCTGACATTAGCATCAACGGCAGAAACGGCCAAGATTGTCCTGCAACGAGATAGTGGAGGCACTCGCTATAAATGGCGACGGCGGAAAGACCCAAGAGATATGTCTCCTCAAAGACCCCAAGCTTTAAAGACTTTGCCAATCCTTTACTGCGCAAATTTTAGTCAGCTTTCAATTAGTGGAGCATACCTCGTCAGAGCAACCCCGAGAAAATGCCTTGCAAGAAGGACGTATATCGCAAAGATTAGGAATTTCGTGACGGTATCTAGCTTAGAGTGTGACAACAGAAGTTCGCCGCCTTACACAAACCTGCGGGTTTAAACAGCAAAGGCATCAATGAGCAGCATCCCGTACAACTAAGAAGGAAGAAAAGCTGTGCATGCCGCACTGATTGCGTGCACATGAGGCTATAAACGTAAATTATCGTGGGGAATGAGATTGATGAAACCTGAGAGGTATCAAAACGAGGAGGATTGCCTTCTCATGAACGTGCCACCCGAAAAGGTAGCTGCTGAACCCAGTCAGAACCATCGCCCGTAGAAAGCTCTCGTAGTTCGCCTTTCCCCACAGGGAGACAAGCACCGGCTGCCACCGTTGAATTAGCCACGTAAGGGAACGTCAAGCAACCAGTTGGGATACAATCACGAGTATGAACTGCATACATGAATCTTTAGTTCCAGCGTTACATTTTGCACAACATACGGTGTGGAGTGGCTCGATTTGAGGTAAGACGCCAAACGAAGAGTCGCCGACAAGACCACGCGTCAAAGAAACTACATGAACGTTTCTATCTATAAGCTTGGCTGCCGTCAAGCCTGGGAGAGCGTTATAAGGTTGCCGTATCGTTTTGGATAACCTTTAATCAAGAGTCGGTCAGCGACGGAATAAAGAGCCCAAAAGTTTGGCGCCCAATAAGCATGGCACAAGCCCCTTTTAAAAGGAAACAGGCGCGAGAGAACTTGAGGAATGTCCTTACGGAAGGGCAGGAAAGCTGCCGCCAATACTGCTGAGGTAGCCAACCCAGTCGCGGCCAGCCGCTTTGGGGATAGGTATAGCCCTTGTGACGCAATTAGTAGTGGCCTACTACAGCAATCATACATCCTTTGGCCGTCACTTGACAGCAATAATGCCGAAGAAGAAAGATAAACATAGCAGGAAACTTGTACTTAGACTCGAAACGACGAAATATGTACCTGATACACATAGATGTGCTTAAAGCACATAACGGCAGTAAACAGGGCCCCAGCAAGAAGATTCTTGTCCTACGTAGCGTCATATAATGTCAACTTTGAAGACGCTAACCTTTTGCACCGCCGTTATACAGCAAAGAAGAATCCCATAAAGGAACCCTTTCAAAAGTATTACATGATGCCAAAAAGCATCGACTTACCGTTGTATTGAAAATGGATATTGTCCACGATAATGAGACCGGGATTGAAGGCCGTAATGGCAACAATAACATACTGCAGCCACGCATTCTTGAAACCTTGCGCATGCCTTGGCAAGTCAGCTTCATAAAGTTACAATGGCGTCCCTACCAACACACCGCCCACAACAGAAGAAGCTCGGTGATGATAACGCTGAGACGCTGGAAAATAATGGTGCCGTCGGACGCGAAATTGAGATTCGATAGTTCAAGCATGTTCGGGTCGAACAGCCTCGCTACATGGGACATAGCATATTCGAACCAAGCGAAAAACGGAGGATAATCCAGCGTCCATTCTGAGCCGTCCTTCGCTCTTTATTAGCCAGCCAGCTTGGAAGAAGAATTAAAACCTCGTAGTACCACTTGGACATCGGAAGTGAGCTGGTTATTGCAAGCCAGTTACGATGGACCTCGAAGTCGGTCGATCGACTACACGGGTCATGAGATTGAAGATATGTGAAAGAAAATCGCGTTTATTTACTATGATGGGATCAGCAGGACTTTAACGCATATCGAGAGGCCCAGCAATGTGTAGAAGTTGCCATCCGAGCTTGAAAGCATTGAAACCATCAAGAGAAATCGCACGCCTTTTCATTTTTCAATTGAGCCCAATGCAGTCGGCCCTGAGGAACGTCACGCACTACACTGGTGCTCTGCCGAAGAGCGCGGCCGTGAAGGCGCATGCCTCGGCCACGGCCCGCAGCTCGCCCGCGTCGGCCATCGGCGCCCAGCTCTCCCACAAGACGGAGTATACCCGTACGCGATCCACTCTTCCCTTTAATTTACCTGACTGACGTCCGCCTGCAGGCACGATCCTCACGCAACCTCTGCAGAAGCGCTTTTACGCCTCGAAAGCTCCCGTCACAGCGGTCGCCCAGGACGCTGATGTCACGGCACCACCCGATCAATTTCCTTACCGCAAAAACCTCGCTACCTACGACGAGCACGCCAGCCGTAACCTGGCCTACCTGATGATTGGGACCTATGGCTTTGTTCAGGCCGTTGCGGTTAAGAACGTCGTGACGGACCTTTTGGTGTCGATGGCTCCCTCCGCGGACGTATTGGCTCTTGCCAAGGTTGAGGTCGACCAGGCCTCGATCCCGGAGGGAAAGAACGTTGTCATTAAGGTGAGGAAGTGAGTTCTGCGTACGTTGATGCATGCTGAGCGGACCGTTCGCAGTGGCGAGGCAAACCGATCTTCATTCGTCACAGGACCTCCACTGGTTTGAATCGCTCTCACTTTAGCGGTTTTTGACCATGTTGTAGAAATTAGCGAGGCCAATGAGGTGAATATGGCCGAGCTTCGCGACCCCGAAGCCGACGACGTCCGTACTAAGTCGCCAGAGTGGTTGGTCATGATCGGCGTGTGCACCCACCTTGGCTGTGTCCCGATTGGTGAAGGTGGGATATATTGGAATTTTGATCTTGGTTAACAGATTTCCTTTCAGCGGGGGAATACGGCGGGTGGTTCTGTCCTTGCCATGGGTCGCACTACGATATCTCCGGCCGTATCCGGAAGGGCCCTGCGCCCCTTAACCTGGAGATTCCTCCCTATGAGTTGACGCCTGAGGGGAAGATCGTGATCGGATAAATTCTATCATATTACTTAAAAACGTCTTGTTATTTCGACTACGTACTTTTGATGTGGACATTTGCAAAGGGATGATTAGACACGGTCAGCTTTGACCGAAAGCTGAACGAAATGCTGGCAAACTTCGCGCTCATTGCGTGGCTCGTCGCCTCCGTCGTCGCAGACGCCATCATCGAGCCCGAATTTGAGAAAGTCACCTGCGGCTCGGCCGTTAAGCTTGTCCACAGCGCGAGCGGATTCAGATTGCATAGTCATTCCATTTCCTATGGTACAGTAGATCTGGTGACGGCATTCTTACCTTTTCGCGACGCAGGTTCCGGCTCCGGACAGCAGTCTGTCACCGGTTTTGCAGGAGCAGATGACCCAAAGTAAGCACACGCCTTTCTGCAACCGCTTACTGTCGACAGCTCGCTCTTTACAGTAGTTGGGCCGTTAACTGAAAACTGCATCCGCGGTCGGCCGATCAAGTGCAATGCTGTGGTCAGGCTCGAGCACTCTAGCACGCGGAAATTCCTGCATTCGCACTTGCATCAGTCGCCACTTAGCTCAAACCAAGAGGTGTCGGCATATGAGTTCTCGGACGTCGGCGATCACTGGTGAGTTCTCGACGTTTGCCTTGTCGTGTGAAGTAAGGTTCAGGAAGGTGATCTGCACCGAGAAGAAGGAGAAGTACTGGAAACGCGAGCAGAAGGTATCCATAAGATTCAAAGTATTATGACGTTGATATCGTGAGCGTAGGTGCGATTTCAGCACGTCGAGACGTCGAAGTACCTCAGCAGCAACACGAAGTATCAATTCCGGAACCCGATCCCCGGGCAGTTGGAAATTTGCGCCGTTTCTAGTGCTGGAGCAAATGAGTTGTGGAATGTTCAAGGTAACAGCAACTAAACACGATTACATTTAATTATTTTTAGAGGGCGTATTTTTTGCAGAGGTATCGTAGAAGCTTTATACTAATAGACGTCTCGGGCGGTAGACGTAGTGGCAAGTTGCACCAGTAGCCGCCCTTGCATTAACGGTAAACATGTAATTATTTATCAATACGATCAGATTTCATATGCGCACGAAATCATCCGCACTAGTCAACCTACGTTCCTCTGCAACACACCACTACATCACATATTCTGCCCACCCATCGGTCCACCAGGACCACCGGGACCACCTTGCCCACCTCCACCTTGCCCACCACCTCCACGCTGACCCCGATAACCACCCCTGCCGCGGTAACCTCCCCTCCTGTAGTTGGAGCGGTTCCCATCAATTGATACCTGTCCGAACGTTTCTAAGTTCAGCTTCCTCTCCTCATGCATCCGCACTCTCCTCCTGCAAAACGGACAAAAATTTAGTTTTGAGCACGGCAATCACACCGCACCTCTCTCCCTCAGCCTTGTCCCTGGTCTCGCACGAAATATTGTCAAAAAACGACGATGTTTTATCGTAAAACGAGGTAGGGGATTGCGGGTCCGCCGCCCCGGCGGCAACGCTCAAAATAGTTTCCGTGTCAACATCCGTCACCAATGTCCCGGGGGCAGGGGCCGGCTTAACATTCGCCTTATCAAATTTCGCGTTCGCGGACTCGAAGTCGTAGTCAACGTCCGGGACGGCAACGGGAGCACGCGGGGGCCCAGCCCTTCCAGGCTGCGGCGCGCCGTTTCGACCTCCGCGGAAGTTTCCTCGGCCCCTCCTATCCGAGGACACCAAATGGGCACCAGAGCCCGGAAACCCGCGTTCTGCACAAGTAAACAAATGTCAGCAAAGAACTCACAAACCTCCGCTGTCACCGACTCCAACACCGTTACCAGGCCCACCCATCGGCACATCATTTCTGTTGTCCATGCGATGGTTTTGCTGGTGATTTGGCTGGAAGTTTTGCTGGTGACTTTGCTGATGACCTGGGGGATGTCCATGTTGCTGACCGTGGTGAGGACCCTGCATATTAGGCTGGTGATGTTGCTGCTGAGGCGGGGGCACGAAATTATTAGGCGGCGACATAGTCGTCGGAGCGAAATTTGGAGGAGTCCTCATCTGGTAGGAGTTTAGCTCCAAGTAATTCCACAATGATGAACTAACAGAAAGAATCGCGGGATCATTTGGCACCGGGACATTCGGGACGGGGCTCGACAAGACCTGCAAGTCCTTGATGTCGGAGCCTCGAAACACTATGTACTCGAAGACGTGATCAGACGGCGGTATCTCCTCAGCCGGATTCTCCCGTCGGCCCTCCGTGCCGAATGACTTGACTGAACAACATCAGGACGGGCGAATGCGTGAATGAAACCAACCAGACTCCAAAGCAACCGAAGCTTCGGACTGGTTGATCAAGTGAAGGATCCCGACATAGCGGATATCCGACTTGGATATCAAGCTGATGGTTGATCCCACAACGCTCATCTTGTTCAGTTGAACGCTTTGCGGACGCGTTTCGCGAAGAAAGCTGGAATGATATTTGTAAGTTCTCAAGCCACTTGATTGAAGCATGTGCATTTTTATTTGTTACACGGCCCAATTGCCACTATTGAACATCAATCATCCTTGACGAACTTGCTTCCAATGCCCGCAACGCAAATATACCATACTCCGCCTCCACCTCATCCGGCCTCTTTGACGCTAATGCGTCGCCAGCATGTTGAACCAGAAGATCCTTCGAAAGGTTATGCGCGCACGGTAGGCTTACGAGTTCCTTACCACAATCACATTGAAGCAATGCTGCGCGTCCTGGGTCCTAAACTCGCCGTAAGTGACCATTTCTTTTGCCAAAGACGCTTCGCCGACAGCCTTGATATTTGGAAACACCAGCAGCTGCACGGCTTCTTGACCGAGCGCCGCCAACCCCGTAATGGCGCCATAACGCGTGCTGTTGGTTCTTAAAGGGTCCAAAAATGCCCGAAGCAGCGTTTTCGCAATCCGAGGTTGGAGGGTCGGGTATTTCAATCCGAATTTCTCGCAGATGTGGGACGATACGTCTGCCGAAAACTTCCGTAGAGCGTAGTGGTCATCGCGCGTGTCGCCGATTTTCTTTGACACCATACAGGTAATTACGACCGGGACCAATTGATGAAGCTGACACGGGATTTAGAAAGAGCAATCAGACAACATAACAATTTACGTAAGGATCCACAAAGAGGTTTGGGTTGCTGAGAATGGCTCGTGTCATCCGCATCATCGACCACAAAAGCGGCAGACTTCGGACGTTCTTTGTCACCTACCACAATGTAAGAAAGCGCTACAATTAACTCCATACTTTATCGGTGATGAACTGGACGAAATAGGGAAGAAGAGGTTGAATTCCCGGATCTTTCATCACGCTCTCGACGGCAAGGTTGCGCTGCTCATCGGAGGCCGCAAGAATCGACTCGGTGATTTTGTCGTGGTAGAGCTGGAGCTCCTTTGAAAGTGTGTTCTTGACGAGCAGCTCTCCGTTGAGGGTTCCATTTGATCCGGAAAGGATAACATCGGTCGCAGATGCCGCCCGCAGTTGGGTCATTTGGCCTGCCTCGGAGGCAGCCTGTTTCAAATCTAAGCATTCCTCTGGTCAGCAATGTATTCGAGTATCTAAGTTCTTACCAGCGGGTGACGGATTTTGAACTATCGCCGGCTGTACGCCGTCAACGGCAAGCCAATGCGCTAGGTATTTTAGTACAGTAATTTTTTTTTCAGACAAGCGTACCAGTGTATGAGATATCGAGAGGTACTGGGGGAAGAGCACCTTGAATCACCTCATCCAGGTTGACTTCCTGGTCCTCTAAATAATAAAGGCGTTGCACTCCTTGAGAGACTTGCTTGAATCGTGAAGAACTTGTCGGAGTAAACCCATACAGAGGCTAAACATAAGCCACCCGCGTTCGCGGCAAGCGAATTTGTATCTCACCTCCACGTTCTTCACCCTTAGGGCATGATTTATGTCGTCGCTGACAAGCTTTGTTCGTTTCGAATGCCGCATGAATTTCTTCGCTTCCTACGGAGCGACTAAGCAATATTCTCCTTGTAAATAATATGTTTATTACATGAACAATTGCTCGCAGCCGATACTCCACATCCGCCAACAAGGCCGATGCCACGCTTTCCTTAACAGAAACCCCAACGGTCTCCGTAATCGCCTACACACGGTCATTATCCAACAGAACACTTCAGTCTCATACATGTACTGTATCGACCCCAAGAATCGACATGCCGAACAATCAGGTGCACTGCAATGAAAATTGACGACTGTCTGCTTCACACCATAGCTCGGCACTTACAGCCCTCATTGCCCGGCGACTCGCTGACGTTCTGTCGAAAGAGAGGCTAGATCCGGCATGAATTCCGACGATCTTTGAAGGACATTGCTCGGATAGAGCAATCGCGTCGTGATTGGCGATCTGTGTCGACAATGGCGGCCTTGAGAGCTTTGATTTGAGCGTCCGTGCATCGGCGCAAGAACTTCATGCCGTCAGTACACTCGTCCGAGTCGCTCCCTCCTGCGAGCCCGGCTTTGGAAAGGGGAAAGGAAGCTGAGGTTAGGGAGAGCCCCGCGGACGATCAACAACTGCCCGTGGAAGCGCTTGTCGAGTCTCCAACGACGGTTGCCGCTTCGTCCTCGACTTCGAGCCCTGCTGCCAGCCCTCCAAACGCGGAAGCGCCAGTAACGCAGACTCAACCCGATGGCTTCGTCGATATTCAACTTATACCCTATGCTGAGCCACCCGCCACACCGCTTCCCGGACTGGAGCTAATCGAGAGGAAGATAAAAGAGGGTATGGTGGTGAAGATAGGACGGATGGTGGTGCGCGACGGCCAGCCGCAAGTCAGGCAGGGGAAGACCAGCGAGCTGGATGTCTGGTATACGTCTAAGGTCGTGAGTCGCAATCACGCGGAGGTGTGGATCCGAGACGGACAGGTGAGGATTTTGAGTTGAATGAACTACTTAACAGTCAAGAAGATTTATATTAAAGACATCGGGAGCTCTTCTGGCACGTTCCTCAACAAGATGAGACTCAGTCCGTCCGGCAAGGAGAGCAGACCATACCCTGTGAAGGAGAGCGACGTGATCCAGTTTGGCGTTGATTACAAAGGAAAATCCGAAGGTATAACTTTTCTATTAAATTGTGCATTCGGAACGCTTGACCAAGTATGCTGCGCCGCAGACATTTTCAAATGTATCACGGTTAAAGTGGGATTTTTTGATCAGTCCTGGGTCAAGACGCACCGGAAGAACGCGAACCCTGTCCGGTTTGGCTACTGACATTATTTTCGTCTCACCCCAATACAGTTTCCGGACGGCGTTAAAGTCGCTTCTTGCCGCCAGCAACCCTTACGGATCGAGCAAAGCCCCAGAGGCAGACACGGAGGAGGACACTGCCAGCACAGACTGTTGTATTTGCATTGGAGCGGTCGGACCTTTCCAAGCGTTGTTCATTGCACCCTGCTCGCACTGCTTCCACTTCAAGTGCGTTAACTCGCTCATCCTGCAAAGCGCAATGTTTCAATGCCCGCTTTGCCGTCAAGTCGCAAACCTCGCGGCGTCCGTCAGCATGGAGAGCTTGATGGATGATGAGAAGGCTGGCGACAACGCGGTGTCGGCGAAGGCGGAGAACGACGACGGGGCGGGCGGTTCAAAAAAAATTGACTATGGCGACGAATCCGAACACGATGGAGATGCGGACGACGACGATTGCGCCCAAGAGCCGGAAGGCGAGACGATCCCTGGCGACGGAGCGGCAAACAGGGGGGCAGGAGCTTTGGGGGTCCCGTTTGCGAAGGTGCCCGTTAACGGGTTGGCTCTGCCGGAGAACACGCACGATAGAATGAGGTCCAATGCGAGCAGTGCTGGAAGTGCTAGCAGTGGAGCATCTAACCCAGTGCCGCGCCGGATGTCGAAGTCTCCGCAGACTCGTGACTCAGTTGCTGAGACCTCACCGGACCTGAATCCACACCCAGGTTCCAAGTCGCGAAGGGCTTCTATAACAGCTCAGATTGGGAACGTTTTTCGCAAATTGGGCAAAGGAGATGGAGGCCGGCCGTCATCTTGGCACCATGAGGCGGATAAGAACGAGCAGGATGAATAGCTTATGCATTAAATAAAACAGTATTATTCCGTAATTGCATTATACGACTCCTTCCACTAACTTACAGCATCCTGCGAAGAGTGGCTTGCTGACTTAGGAATTTTGACGCGGCCCTTCATTGAGTGCAGACCTCAGGCGAACGAGCGGCAATGCCTCCGTATGCCAGCTCGAATCGGCTGCCGTCATCATCGAATCGCTCATTTCAGCAGCAGTCGGCCCGGAATATCCGCATGGCCTCTGCCGGGAACTTCAACGGATTCCTGAGCCAGAAGCCGCCGTCGGCCGGGGGGGCTGCAGGGTACCACCATGGTCACAACAACAAGCAGCGCCTTGGGGCACGATCGAGGCGGCCGGTGTCGTCGATGATGTCGGGATCGAATAGCTTTGGGACATATGGGCAACCATCAGCTAGACCGCCGGGCGACAGCAACCAGCCGCGGGGGAACGTGGACAATGCATCAGTCTACTCTAGCAACCTCGTCGAACGGCTGAAGGAAGTTGGGCATCCTCTTAGAGGACCGATAATGATCCAGATGACGATTCACTACATCTACTTCTTGCTAGTGTTAACGATCGCGAACTTCTCATACTGGGCGCCATACATCCGCATTTACGAGGGGTATCTTTACGCCGCGGTGGCGTTCATCACTTTGCAAATATCGCGGATGGCTTATGCTTATAGCCCGAATTCTGTGCTGCCACTATACATGTCGTTCATACCGTTCGCTATCCTAATTTTCATATCCCGAGAAGTGCATCAACTTGTCATGGTTCTGTGGTATGTCTCATTTCTGGTTATCTACCTACAATCGGGGCACGACGAGATGCAGAAGCATTTGATTTTATACTCAGTGGTGAGTGCATGCTCGCTCATATGGACAAATGGCTAACAGTGAACCAAGGTACTTCTTGTGATATACTCCTTATGCATACTGGGGATGAGCGCCTTCTACAAAGCGGGTTGTCACCAGACTTTCTGCGGCATTGGATTAAGCGACCCAATCAATGCGAGGAATGAGATCGTTCTCGGTGCAGCCTGCGTGATGGTCGTCATCTGCTTCATAATGCTGGAGAAGTTTATCAAAATGAACGCTTCGACCTTATTGGAGAGGGAATACGCGATGAATCAGTTATACATGGCCAACATCGATTTGAAGAAACAACTGAGGAGAGCAAGAAATGACGAAGAGGTCGATTTAGAGGCACCGCTGTCGCGCGCAACTCAAATTTTGAGAGAGCTGAAGGACACGGAGGACGTTGACCGATCGATTGCCGAAGAGATTGATTTTATCATCGAAATCCTCTCTGCCGACCAGCTCTACAACCCCAACCTCTACCAAAAACCGGCCGATGCGGACGTCCACGACTGGCTAAATGATATGCTTCTGCCTGCCGCTTCGAGAACGCCCGGTGAAGTGAAGGGAACCCGTACGAACAGTATGCGCAGCAATCCGTCGTTTGCCTTGATGGGCGTACCTGATGGCTTTCCGCACCAGAAGGAAGTTTCATTTTCCCCATCAATCGACAACGTGATAACCTCAAATGACTCCAAGATCTTTGCGATGCTCGAAGATATCCACAATCCCAATTTCGACATTCTTGAGCTTGAGAAACCGACGAACGGAAGGGTTTTGTACTATGTCGGGTGGTATGTGTTCCGGTTCCATGACATATTCGAGAGGTACAACCTGCCGGAAAGCCGGTTCCGACATTGGCTCACCCGGGTGGAGTCGGGTTACAAGCCTTCGAATCCTTACCACAATGCTATGCATGCAGCGGACGTTCTCCACTCTATGCATTTCTACGTGACACGCAAGCGTCTCTGGAACCACTTAACGGTCGATGAGCAAATCGCGTCGTTGGTAGCACCCATCATCCACGACTACATGCATCCGGGTGTGAACAACTCCTTCCTGATCTCGACCCTCAGCCCCTTGACGATCCGTTACAACGATCAGTCCGTTCTGGAGAACTTCCACTGCGCGTCGATATTCGAGTTGATGCAGACGGAGGAATACGATATCTTTGCAAACTTCGCCACGGAATCCCGGCGGCTCATTAGAGAGTCGGTCGTCTCGATGGTGCTGGCGACGGACATGGTCATGCATTTCGACTGGGTCGGGAAGTTCAAAAACAAGCTTAACGGGAACGGATTCAACTTCGAGAACCGGCTGGACCGGAAGCTGATTTTGAATATTGCGATTAAATGTGCGGACATCAATAACCCGGCGAAGCCGAACGAATATTGCAAACGGTGGACAGACCTGATTTGCGAGGAGTTTTTCAGACAAGGAGATGAGGAGGAGAAGAAGGGGCTTCCAGTATCGTTGTTTATGGGCAGACATACAACCGATATACCGAAATGCCAAATCGTGAGTTTTACACCTCATTACTTTATCGCTTCAGCGAACTTATATTTTTTTTATAGGGCTTCATCGATTTCATCGTGCAACCATTGTTCGAGGCGTGGTCGGGCTTCATGATGGAAGACTTGAAGACGCAAATGGAGAACATCACGTACAACAAGGCATACTGGAAAGCGAAGTCAGAGAAGCTTTCACACTCGGTGGCTGGCTCTCAGATTGTTGCGCTATGAAGGCGTATGTATTTAGGTGAGAAGGGGCAGGTTTAAACAAGAACCTCAAGGAGACTTATGCATACTATTACTTTCATGAACACTATCATTGGCAACGCAGCGAAATTTTAAGACATTTTTATTTAAGTTAGTATACCTTGCATCAGCCTTACGAGGATGCAAGAACGTACCATCTGTCTCGTCCATCGTAGCATCTCCCCAAACGCCCTGTCCTTCAGTAACGGCGGTTGAAGCCTGCTTCGGGTATGAACGAATTAATAATGTCCTGGACATCTGGATCCGCCCGTCCGAGCGTCAAAGTCATCAGCTCCCAATGGTCTCAGGACCGCCACTGAGGCGATCCCGGCCTGGGATGCCCGATCCAGCGACGACTTTTTCGCCATCGTCATCTGCTTCATCCGCCTCGCCACCCATCTCCATCCCTCCTGCGGTCACTGGCGCCGTACAGTTCAATCTCAAGGTGTCGGTTCCGAAGGTGGTCCTGTGGTCAACCTCAAAGGAGACCTCATGGCTGCCATCGAGAGTGGCCGTTTATCTGAAATGGTGGGGGGAAGATGCGGCAGGTTCGAGCGGGCGGGGCTCGTCGGTGTTCTACCCGCTCCCACTGATGGATCGGCGTTCGCCGCCCCCGATCTCACTTCTTGGGGCGGCCGAAAAGACAACGATCCGGTTTCCGGTCAGGTTGGGCTCCTTTCTTTGAACGGGCGACGCGTCAACAATGGAGTGACAAGTTAATCCAGGTGCCCGAAGCCCAATCTCCTGAACTACCTGCGAGACATGGGTCCCCTCTTGTTTACCGTCGAGTTTACCAGCGGGGCGGTGAAGAAGCCGACGCGCTCGAACCCAACAGGGGCGCTGCCCGTTACCACCGGAATAGTTCGCGTGAGCGACATTACTGTCGTCGCAGCTGAACCCTTCTCGAAGCCCGTCAATGCTTGGTTCCCGGTCATGGCAACGTCGCCCACAAACGACGGGACGAACGCCGCGCAGCTTGGGGAGATCAATATGTCGTTCGTCCTGGAGCCGCTCGGGCCGAGACAACCGCCGACGTTCATCGGAATAGAAAACCAGTCGCAAGTGATTACGTCGAAGCGTGGGAAGGAGCAGGAGAGCGCGAGCGACGGAGCGTCTCGGGAGGACCCAAGGTGTGCCGAACCGGAAGTTCTGTTGACATCGGAATCGGTTTTCAGCAGATATGACGAGGAGAAAGACGAGAAGGCGGATGTGGAAGCGCGCCGACATCAGATGGAAGATGCGGCGTCGGCCTTAAATCCTGCGGATCAGCATCCCAGGACGACGGCGCCTATTCCCTCGATGTCGAAACTTGGCCTCAGGTTCAATGCTGGCGAAGACCCGTTTAGATCTCCGGGCGCGGTTCGACCTGTAATAGTGAAGGATGACGAACGGCATCAATGTTGGACAAACGCTGGTGCCGGCTCACGTAAGCAGGGATTCTTGAGTGATTGGCCCTAATGTCTACGCGTTAGACCAAGCGAAACCTCAAATCAGCTCCGTAGGTGGACTCGTGACCTCCGACTACCCGCAGATGAAGTCTCACGCCTCAGACCTTTACAGCGACATCTACAGGCGAGCCATGCGGCTCAAAGACGAGCTCTCAGTCGCAGCCGATGCAGCCTTTGAGGAAGAGATTGTTGCTCCAGTTGAGAGTCTGCGGTCAAACGGTAGCGAGGCGAAGGCGAACGAGGCGGCAACGGTTGAGGCGTTGTTGGCGAATGTTCACGATATTTCGATGGACGAGGACGATCTCTTAATGGCATTAAATGAAAACGCGAACGACGCTGAGTACTGGGCCGCAGCTAAATTGGCCTCGGGGAGCGGGCGGAAGGCCAGCGCAGATTATGACTCTGAAAGTGATGTAAGCGAATGGTTACCACCGGCTTTGTGAACAAAATCCACCTTATAAACTTTCCAGGAGGGCGCATCGATTTCCGACCAGGATCTCATCATCGAGGCGTTGAATGTCGGTCTGAAAGATAAGAAGAAGATTAGCATCGGTCGGATTCCCGAATTTGATTTATCCGACGATGATGAGGACGAGGTGGACCGAATCCTTGCTGACCTGGATATCAGTCAGTCCGAACTCGAACAAACGACTGCTCGAAAGACGACATCGCCGAAACCCGCCTCCACCAGACATCCGCCCTCCTACCAACCAACCTTCCAGCCAGCACCACTCCTGAATCCAGAGCTTTTGACTAATCTCGGGCGCGTGCACTCCGTGCGCATTCACATTAGCCGACTCGAAATCTCAACCAACCTCGTTTCGCCATTCTCCGTCTCGTTCACTCTCGAGTACTCATTTCCCGCCAACAAGAACCAGAACCCGACAGGACCGACTCGCGTCACCGCAAATGCTCTTCCACGATTATCGTCCTCTGCTCTCGCCGCGAGCGCAGACCAGCAGCAGCGTCAAAAAGCCTTGACATGTCTGGTCCCGTTTGAACATCAGCAGGTCTTTCCTATGAGCTTTGACGGCCCGTCGGTGGCTGGCTGGTCTGAAGGAGGCGTGGAAGTGGCCGTCATAGCGCATCAAGCCGTTGGAGGCGGCACGGGGCGTGGCGCTGGGGTTGCACGAAAGGGGAAGAACAGACTTTGGCAGGGGAAAGGGATGCTGCGATGCAGCGAGATTCTGGTTGCGAGCGGGTTTCATTGGTCCGGGAGAATTCCGCTCTACAGCGAGGACGCGGCGAAGCTTGACCTGGGACCAAAACGGCTTCAGGAGATCGCGAGGGGTATTGGCACGGCCGTCGATGTTGCTAAGGAGGAAGAAAGGAATCGAAAATCGGGTTGGACATTGGAGTACGTCGGCGACCTAGTCTTCACGGTAGAGCTGCTTGCGGTGCCTGGATCAAGGCCGCCACCGCCCGCCAAACCAACACAGCTGCCGCAGGAACGACCGGCATCGCCGTCAAAAACGGTCGCGCTCGACCAGGCGTTGCCGGTACACAAACCGATGAGGCCGTCGGATGTCGTGGATGCTCCGTCTATACCTCCGCACTATTTGCACATCCGCATTACGACCCTTCGGTCCGTCACCATCCCCGCTTTGTCAGACGTCACTGTCCTCCTTCACCTTGTCGTCAGAATGCTAACCTCAGCTCAACCGCCCGTTCAAACCCCGCCGATCCCGTATATGCCGCCCTTCGACACAACGACGGGCCGGCTAAACCCCCTTCCGAATTTCGACTACGTTGTGACCGTGCCCGTTGTTGTGAGGAAGGGTGCGAAGGTCGGGCCGGTCGTGGTTGAGGTCAGGTGGAGCGATGTCGAGGGCGGCTCCGGTCTCGTTGGGCTTGTAAAGCTTCCCGTAGGGCTCTTGTGGGACGTCGGCGTCGTGTCTGAGGCCGACCGCGATCCCGTTATGGTACCCGAGACGGAGTACGGCGTCGTAGATCCGTTCGAGGGTGGTGTGCGCGGGTGGGTAAGGGCGTTTCTGTGCCTTGGGACATGGGATCAGGTGACGGGGGTCGCCAAGACGAGTGGTCTGAAACCCGGAGTGGCAATGACGGCGGCAGTGGAGAACGCGGAAGTGCGAAGGGAACGGAAGCGCGAGAAGGAGCGGCGGAGGCTCGAAGAAGGGTTCCTTGACCGGATCGAGGGCCTCGCAGACGAAGGGGAGCGTTTGAGGGAGCGGAGGAGGCGAAGGCGGGAGGAGATTGCGAGAACTGAGAGCACTCTCCTTGTGACGGTTCACGGCGCGTGCGGAATCCATGCGCTCCTAGACGAAGTCGCGCGGAGGCGAAAGGCGGGGGCGTGGATTGCGAGGCGGCAGATGGCGATGGGGTCGCCGGCGAGAGATGGGGATAATAGTATGATGGTGGACCCGACGCCGTATACGACGCTGGACTATGCGAGAGAGGTTGGAGGGAACGTTTTTGTCATACTCCGGCTGTTCCCGAAGGAGGTTGCAAAAGTATGCGAGCCGTCGCAGAGGGCTGTCCGTGACGACGGAGAAGAGGACGACCTTGAGGACGAAGAAGAGGAGGATTATCCTGGTACCATTGAAGCCGTCATCGTGACACCGACTATCGCACATACGTATGCTCCCAGGTTTGCTCGTTTATACTTATCCAAGGCGCTCACACTTCGAGTAATCTAACGATGTTTTTAGATACGAGTACTCATCAACGTTAACGCTCAGAACGATCGACACACGGTTGTTAAACTTTATCAGGTCGGACAACGGCTTTGCAATCGGCGAAGTGTGGCACCGACCGGCTCGGAGCGCTGCAGCTGATGCTGGCTTAGGCAGGAGAGCCACTGGAGCAACGGAGGGAAACGTGCTGCTAGGGACATTTAAAGTTCCGCTTAAAGCGATATTGGAGCGACGCAATGGGGTTGATGGGGTGTGGGTACCGGTGGAGCCTGCGGATGGCGAGGACGATGTGTCACGAAAAGTTGTGGGATTCATTGATGACGATGAGGACGTGGACGGGCGGGGGCGGCGGAGAAGAAGATGGCACAAAGGGGACGGCGCGATTCTAGCTGCTGTCGAGATCTCGATCAGATTTCTGGCCGGCTTTGAGCTTGGCGAAATCGCAGACGAGGACGGCAGCTTCATGGCCAGTGCCGGCACCGCGTGGACCTGTCGAATCACAGTCACGCTTGGGGTCTCTTTTATCCCACCAAAGGAAGACGATCCCGTGGAGCGGGTCATGAGGGTGGAAAGCAACGACGTCCCAAAAGCAATGCTCGTGTTCGCACGTTGGAGAGTCCCCGAGGAACGAGCGGGCTCCGTCGAGTACTCTACCTTCGAGAGTCCACAAACTCCGACGTCAGGATCGTCGGCCGATGGCCTGTGTGGGCTTGATTTCAACTACATCGGGAGTGCCGATATTGAGATGAAGCCGAAAGTCGTCCGAAGTCTGCGCGACTCGAAGTTCGAGATTCAGGTCTTCCGCGTGGACAAGGACGGCGAGGAGCTGGCTGGGACGGTGTTCGTAGACTTGTGGGAGGCTGTTGGGACGCTACGGAGAAACCATCGGAAGCGAATTAGCCGGCCTATTGTAGCGTGCGATGGATCGTTCCCGCTGATTTCTTCGCACAGCGAGGACCTTTGCGGGGCAACAGTAGCCGCGAAAGTGGAAGTGTGTGTCGTCGATGCTCCTAGGAGTCCATGTAGGTACAAGTTAATGAGGTCGTCTCTCATTTAATGTTCGTCACTTTTGTTTTTACGTGCAACGTTATTATTACTTTGATCTCCATTCTACCCTCTAAAAACTTCAATGTGATAGCGGAAAGGCCAAAGACGTCACCAAGTCGCGTTAGGCAGCTCCCTGCCGCTTCGGCTGCTCCGGCCGCTTTGGTTTCTCCGTCGCACACCGCTCGTACCGAGGCCGTAAAGCCTTCAAAAATACCAGTTATTGCACGGACCCCATTGCCGTCTTCAAGCCCATATTCTCCACCGATGACGTCCCTCGAAATACCGATCCAAATAATTGTGGATCGCGCCGTCGATCTGCCGACCAAACGCCCTGAATCAGATCCTGCGACCCGCCATCCTCCGAAGCCGCAAAAACCTAATCCGTTTATCAAGTTCACATGGCAACCGGATCCGTCTATCCCGGCAGAGTCATATCAAACCCACACGATTGTTAGAGAGCGCAATCCCGCCTGGCACCATCACGTTACTATTCGATGTCCCCGGGAGCTGACAGCTTTAAAGAGGATGAAGGACCGAAGATGGTTGAGGTTTGAGTGTTGGGATAAGAGGGATGACAATAGTGAAGAGAAGTTAGGAGAGTTGAAGGTCGACCTCGTCAGCCTTCTCACAGGAGTTCGGGAGGTAAATGGCTGGTTTGAACTATGCAACGAGGAAGGGCGTGCAGTCGGGGGGCAGGTTCTTATCCAAATCGTACCGGGAGAGAATCTTGGAGCGGTTGTAATGGGGGCGGGATGGACAGAGGATGCAGGAGCAGACACGGAAGAGAGTATAGAGGACGAGTTTCGGAAGCAACCGAATGATGTCGAAGCACCGGCACCGCCGACGTCTATATCAATAATGCTGCCAGACCCGCACCGCCTGAGTATCGTATGCGAGGAAGACGAACGAGCCATGATGGCCGCCTCGATTTCTGCTGCAGTGTCGAAGTCGCCGGCTAAAAATGTAGAGACGTGGACTTGGGCCGGTGATCGCTGGGAGCACCGAAGGGTTGGCGTCGTGGTCAACGGGTTTCAAAGCGAGCCATTAGAGCGTGGGTCCCCCAGTCGATTCACGGGGGATCGTGTGAAGACCCCGGAGCCGGGGGCGAGTGCGTTCTCCTTACCTAATAGTCAACCGACGGGGCCTACAATCTCTCATCGAGACAAAGGGCAACATAAAACCCTTCTCCCCAGGCCTGCGGATGAGGAGTTTTCACTGAGCCTACAGAGGGCTATGGACGAGCTAAACGCGCTACAACAAATCATCGAGGACAAGATTAGGATCCGCCATGACGTTGACGTCGATGCTAAGAGAGTACTCGGGGGACGATCGTAAGTGGCTTATTTTTACGCTGAATTTATACAATTATTTTAGGAGTCCGCGGTTAAAAATGTCGGATATGCGCACACCAAGCCCCTCTCCCCCACGCGAACCAATACAATCCCCCGATGTCCTCATCGACCCGCTACCTCTAGCTGCTCCTTTTCTAGACAAACAGCAGCGGCCTGCACCGCAAGTGGTGCCAGATCTCCTAGACACCGACAACGACGGCGCCTGGGAAGATCTCGGTCACAGGTTTAAGCCCTTGGTTCCATCGCCATCGTCTGGCCATTCGAGCATGTATTGTAGGGAGGAACGCCGCGAATGGGGTGACGGGTTGATGATGCGGAATAGCCTGAGCAACGTAAAAGGCTCTTACGACAAGGAGGCTATGGCGGGCACGCTTTTACGGAACAGCCATGGGATGTTGGGAAGATCACCCGGACGGGAGTCTATGTCTCATGGTGGGACAGCTTTGGAAGAAAGGCCTCCGATCTCGCCTCTTAGGGAGGATTCCAAGGTTAATCGACACTGTTTGGTACTTGTATTGCTTCGTGTTGACATTACCGTTAATCACACAGCGATTTGAGGAACCAATGATCTCCCCGTCCTTGTTATCTCACGACCTCTACGTGGACACCATCTTGGCCGATTATGCGTATCAAGAGAGTGGCGTCCCTTGTCAACGTGGTCCGATTACATTTGAGGACAATGGCGACGGAGGCAACAAAGGCTATGCAGACACTGGTCGCCGTCCTCCTTCGCTAAGCAAGATTTGCGAACCCGCCGTTTCTGCTTTAACTGAGTTTATCAGTGCTACAGAGACGAGCACCGGCTCTGAGAGCAGCCAATTCTTTGAGGATATCTTTCCCCGGCCCTCTCATAAGTTCACACCGCCTCCATACCCCGTGATGCCAAGGATGCCCGCCACCTCGAGCTTCCAGCCGTTTGTCCGGCCGCCGCGGAAGCGTGCCGCTAAGACGATCGCCTTGATGCCCGACGACGAGGTACGCCGGAAGGTAGAAGAGGAGCTGGGCGTCGCATTGTCGTCGGAGACGGACGAATCGAGCCAACGGAGCGCTATTTTGGCGCGGCGAAGGACGAGACCTGAGGCGGGCGAGCGCAAGAATGCCCGTGTGACGGCAGACACCTCGGTAGAAGACGACAGCAGCGACGATGATGCGCACGGTTTCGGCGATGACGATGGGAGCGACAGCGAGTTTAGCCTCATTGAGACGCTGCACCGGAGGCCGCCAAAGAACTCGCTCCCGGAGGCGAGTGAAAGTGGCGCCGGTGAGGAGACACCGGCGTCGCTCGCGGCTATCGGCAAAGTCGACCCCAGGTTCTTGACGGGCCTGCTGCAGCGGCGGTCGGCATCAAAGTCACTCCTCGAGCAGGCGACAACGGCGTCGGAAAAATTGAAGGCGCTGAAGGCGCAGGAGACGGCGGACGAGCTCGTGAGCAAGGCGATTGAGTCTCGACGACGTGGGAGTCGGCTGGCGGCGGGGTCGCTAGGAGTTCATGCAAGGTGGAAGGATGAGGGATTGCTGAGCGGTGTGGATGAGATCCGAAGTCTTGCTGCAAGACGGTCAAGGCTGGGGAGTGCGGGGACTGGGAATTTGAGTGAAATCAAGGAGAAGATCAGGAAGGTGGATCACCAAGTTGCCATGTTACTTGACCGGGAAAAGGCCGGAAAGTTGGCAAGCATATTTAAAGGAGGAAGTTCTTCTTGAGGGTGATTGTAGACAGCGTGTACATATCGTTTTGGCCTTAAGCTTTGGTTATAACTCCGTCGCTGCCTTTTCCATGTGTGTATTGCTTTTAGACAAATGTATTTTTTCTTGCAGACAAAGGAATTGAAAGTAGATCAACTGGGCCAGATTGGACAGGACGTGTAGGTCAGCTGGTCTGTACGAGTAGGATGGAGTCATGAAGAAGAATAACTTCCTTCCTCATATCAAATCCGACCACGAGGTATAAACAAGGTTGCGAAGAGACGGAAGTTCGATTAAAGTCTTGATCTTTGTACGGCTTGAAAGAAAAAAAGGTGTGTTTGAGATGGGCGACGGGCATGCAAAACGTGGGATAGAATTTGCAAGGCACGGAATATGGAACGGAGGAAGGAAGGAAAAGTTCGCGCACCAAAAATAGCAGCGCCCAGCCCCAGCCAGTGGAATATCGAAGCGTCTGTACAGTAAATCGGAAATTTTGGTCGGTACATTCCAGAGAGCAACAACCAGAAATAGATTCAGTGTTGGGAACGCCTCCCGCCGCTGCTCGCCTTGCCCGGATCCCCTCGCCGCACCCCCCCCACCTCCCCAACCTACCTCGATCGTCGGGGGGCGTCTCCCTCATCAGCATCCCCGTCACCCGGCATCCCGATCCTCCCGCGGCGTCTGACATGGACGCCCATCAGTCATCTTTCGCATCCTTTGTGGCGTCGGTGCCGTGGAAGCCCATCTTCCAGCGCCTGCCCGGCACTTGGCTGCTCACGCTGCTACCCTTTGCCTTCCTTGGCCCCGTCTACCTCCCGTTCGCCTACGCATCCTACTTCTTCATCCTGCATGTGCTCTTCTTCCTCAACAACTGTCGGTCCTGCTACGCCATGTACACGGGCTACAACCAGGCGAAGATCTACTCGACAACGGACTGGTTCATGAAGTACATCAAGGCCACAGGGACGGTCAACGGGACCGACACGACGCATGATCTGCCGTACGATCATGTTGTGCACATCATCATCATCCCCAACTACAAGGAGGACCTGGACACGCTGTGCGAGACGCTGGATGTGCTGGCATCTCACTCGAGGGCCGTCAGCCAGTACAAGGTGAGGATGGGAAGGATCGCGGGTGGTAGATAAGCTGCAAGGAGTATGTTAAGCAGATTTATTTAACACCACCTATTTCCAGATTTGCTTGGCTATGGAGGAAGGCGAGACGGGCTGCCAGCAGAAGGCTTCGACCTGCATCAAGCAGTACGCGAACTCCTTCTACGACATCACCTATACGGTCCACCCCCTGAACCGGCCGAGCGAGATCCGCGGCAAGTCATCCAACACGGCTTGGGCCGTTTCGGAGATGGCGAGGCGTGGAGGGACTTTCCACGAGCACGAGATTGTCACTGTCATGGACGCCGACACGTGTTTCGCGGAGGACTACTTCGCGTCTATCACATACCACTACGCCGTCGCTCTTCCCGAGCAGCGGAAGATCATGATGTTTGCCGCTACGACGGTCTTCGACAGGTGAGCATATCGCACTCGCTGTGGCTGGGAGCTGGTGTTAATGCATGTCGTCGTTGAATAGGAACGCAAACCAGGTTCCTGTTTTTGTCCGCGTCACCGACATGTTCTGGTCAATCGGTGTGATGTCGAACCTGTACCCGTCGTCCCCAGTCAAGATCCCGTGCTCGGCCTACTCAGTTTCGATGGACCTCGTAATCGCAGTGGGCTTCTGGGACGCCGGACCGGAGGCCATCGGTGAAGATATGCACATGTACCTCAAGTGCTTCTTCTGCACCGGTGGTCGCGTCATCGTCAAGTCCATCTTCTCACCGGCATCGCAGTGCAACATTGAGGGTAATGGGCAGAAGGGTATTTCGGGATGGGTTTCGGCCATGCGGGCGCGGTATACTCAGGCGCGGCGTCACCTATGGGGTTCCCTCGACACGGGATACGCCCTCCGGAGGGCGCTCCTGGGGATTCTCGTGCCTGGCTACGAGCGCGTGATCCAGCTGAAGAACGCGCCAGTCGACAAGCTCGGCAAGGAGGACCGGCTCGCCGGCTTCGACCTCGGCGCCCTCTTCTCGCTCTTCCACCGTCTCCTCGAGGCCCACATCCTGATGGGCCACTTCTTCGTCCTCATGCTCATATCGTCGTTCATTCTCCCGATTAGCTCCGCGATCTCGATGAATCTGGCGACGTACCTGTGGTCCTTCCTCTCGACCGAGAACGTCCACCCGTACGTCGAGCTCGTCGTCAACCTCGGCTTCTGGATCAGACTTGCGTGCATCCCTCCCAACATCGTCATGTTCTACTACTACGAGAAGTACCACCAGTGGGTCGGTTTCGAGCGGTGGGCGCTGCAGGAGGAGGACCGGATGGACGAGATTCGGACCAAGATGAACCACAGTCAGAAGTCGATCATCGACCCGCATTACCCGCAGCACAGCATTCACGAGTCCGACCGGCGGACGGGCGAGGCCGTCGTTGCCATGGCTGGAGTTACCATTCCCTCGCGCCACCGCTCCTTGAGGGTTCAGCACCTCGGCAAGCGCGCTCAGCTGGCGTCGGCCAGGGAGTTCCCCAAGTCGATTTTCGACTGGTTCAACATCCCGATCTCCGGCTTCCTCTTTTACGTCGTGCCCCAATTTGACGCCCAAATCTCCCAGCTGTGGACCGACGCTCTTGTTTACGAGGTGGCCGCGAAGCCGCAGCTCGCAAGACCCCCCGTCCACCTCTTCGACAACGTTAAGCAGGCGCCCTCATACTCCGCTCCCGCACCCATCCCCTTTGCGCCCGCCCCCCCCGCGGCCCGGCCGGGGCGGCCGCCGGGGGCCTCCATCCCGAGGGGGCCGGGCCGACGAGGCGTTGGACGATGGGGCGTGGACGACGGGGTTGGACGACGGGGATGAGGTGTAGGGTGCCTGCATGG
>JADGJL010001019.1:0-10944 GCA_027600665.1 Irineochytrium annulatum | reverse complement strand
CACCCCTACCCCTCACATCCGGCATCGCGTCCAGGTTATCCGAATCCGTTCTCCCCTTCTTAACGGCCATAAGAGTCTTCTCATCCGCCTTCGCATCCACAATCGCGACCCCGTTCTGCTCATCCTCTAACTGCCTCATCCACATCGCGTAGTACGTCCCCACTCCATCATCCGCCTCCTCCACCACCTGCCCCCGCTGCTCGGCCATCTCCCTCCGCGCCTTCTTCTCCTCACCCCTCTGCATCAGGTCCGCGTGCCGACCCTGCTCGACGATGCGGCCGTCCTTCATGACGAGAATGCAGTCGGCGTCGACGATGGTCGACAAACGGTGAGCGATCGTGATTGTTGTTTTGCGGTCGGTCAGCTCCTTAAGGGAGCGCTGGATCAGGGCCTCGGTCGTGTTGTCGAGCGCAGACGTCGCCTCGTCCAGGAGGACGATGGCAGGGTCCTTGAGAAGCGTGCGGGCGATCGCGACGCGCTGCTTCTCGCCGCCAGACAGCCTGGAATGTATGTCAGCTAACTTTTCATACGGCACAACAAATTGGACCGACCTTAACCCGCGTTCGCCAACCCTCGTGGAGTAGCCATCCGTGAACGTCATGATACGATCGTGAATTTGAGCACGCCGCGCGGCACTTAAGATCCTGTCCTCTTGGCAGTTCACATCTCCGTACGCGATATTGTAGGCAATCGTATCGTTGAAGAGAACGGTGTCCTGCGGCACAACGCCAATAGCCTTGCGCAGAGACTACAACGAAGAGGTTGAGTCAGGACTTGCCTTTAGCTCTAATTGGCACGAAAGGCGAAGCGTACCTTCTGGGTGACCCCTCTGATGTCCTGTCGGTCAATGTAAATCTTGCCCGACGTCGTATCATAAAAGCGGAATAGAAGCCTACACAGTATTAACACGATTTGAAATCCTCACTCACGACGCATACCTGAAAATCGTCGACTTCCCCGACCCTGTTGGACCGACGATCGCTGTCGTCGTTCGCGGCGGGACCGTGAATGACACGTTCTTTAAAATTGGCTGGTCCGCGGTATACCCAAAGCTGACGTTCTCGAACTTGACAGACCCGTCCGTCAGCTGCAGTATCTGGGCGCCAGGGACATCCTGAATATCGGGTGTCTGCTCCATGAGCTCAAACATATTCTCCATGTCGACGAACATCTACAAGCGAGGTTTCAGCCAAAATAACAACTGAGGAAACAAAACCAAAAAATGCGCACCTGTTGGATCACACGGTAGTACGTGCCGAAGAAGTTGAGGGGGCCGTAGAGCTGTAGCGCGTAAGTGAAGAAGAGGACGAAGTCTCCGACCTAGGTGCAAATTGCATTAGCATCCAACAAAAGAAGGACCGTCCGGGCACTACTTACAGAAAAGACACCCTCCATCACCCGTTTAGCCACAAGGACCGCCCCCGCTGTAAGACCGAGAGTGATGAGGGTGTTTTGACAGGTATTTAACAGAGAAAGGGAAGCGTTGGACTTCCAATCTGCCGATTGATAGCTGATGATTGATTCCCTGAACCTGTTGACCTCATATTGCTATAAAGTATTAGCAGATCATAATAATGTGGTCAACGGAGACGAAGAAATATGTACCTCGTTGTTGTAATACTTCACGGTCTCGAAGCTAAAAGCGGTAAAGTAAGTATATCATAGCGTTGCAGCATCCTTACTTCAGCAATGAGTCCACAGCCCGCGCTCGCGACAGGTTATCGAGCTGGTTCATCTCCCTTCTAAACTTCGTTCTCCACTGTTGGAAGTGAGTATAAGTGCCTGCAAACAATTTCTAGCAGCAGCTCAATTTACCTCCGTAACGACAACGGTGCACCAAATGTACAGAGCCATGGTGACCAAAACTATCATACCCGTCGACAAATCAAAATAATTGATGAACACGATAACGGAGATGAAGATATCGACAAAAATGGGCAGGATATTGAATACAAGCGTTGAAAGGAGCTGCGCGACCGAGCTCGTGCCTCTCTGGACAACCTGTAGCACCTCCCCCGTCTTCCGGTTGATATGATACTGTAGCGACAGGTTGTGCAGATGATCCAAGATCTTCACCGAGATCTCTCGATAGTTGTACTGCCCGACGGGGATCCACAGCAGATTCTGGATCGACGACACGATGCCGGAGTTACCTTGGAGGTACCTCAGGAAGCAAAACGTCAGCACGGCAACGTAGACGATCCAGGGGCCCTTATTATCCCGACCAGGGTCGCTTAAAATGTCGACGACGACCTTGTATTGCAGCGGGACGAGTACGTTCACAACGCGTCCCGCCGCCAGGCACGTCAGCGACGCGACAACAAGAGTCTGAAGGCGCCATTCCGTTGGCCACATAAACGGCAGGAGCTTCTTCAGCTTCTCCCACGCGTCCGCCCACGTCCCCTCCTTCGCCTTCTTAGCCCTCTCCGCCGCCGCCGCTTCATCCTCTGCTGCACCGGCCTCCTCCTCGTCATGCAAGGGCGCGCGGGCCGCAACGCGCGACACGGTCAAAATAGACGCGATCATGACGAACCGCAGGCCGAACAGGACGCCCCACACAATCTCTTCAATCCGCTCGACCTCGACGTCATCCGTCTCTTCTTCCTCCCTGCCGAGATTCACCAGGATCGCGCTCCACTGATACAGCTGCACCAGACTGAACCCCAGCGCGACGAGCCAAAATCTCGCAAGCGGCACGAGGCTCGTACGTTGCTGTCGCGGCGACGTGGGGAGGAGGTAAACGGCGACGGTGACGAGAAGCCACGCCATGGTCGAAAACGTGTCCGCGAGGATGCGGGCGGGGAGGCGGTGCAGCTGTGGCAGACGGGGGACGTGATTTGGGTTCGTTGGGTCGGCCGGGGCTAGGAGGACGAAGAGGTCGATGATGAGGGATCCGATCAGCGTTAGGAGCGTCGTGATGGACAGGACCTTCATGAAATTCAAGGAGACGTCGTTGCTGGCCTGGAACGACAGATGTTGGGCTCAAGGCGGTGTTACAACAGAAGAGGAAGGACTCACGCTGCTCCCGCTGGCCGTCTCGATCAGCGGCTGCGTCTCGTCGCGTCCGGTGGCCTCAGAAGCCGATCTCCCGGCCTCATTTCTGACGATCAGGGCTTTCCGGAGCTTCACGAGCGCCGTGAGGGCCAGGACGGCCAGGAGGAGGAGGATCGACGCCTCGACTGGGTCGATCAGGCATGGCGCGATGACTCCGTTCAACCAGTACGGCCGCGGGCAGAAGCTCGGCGTATCGCCCTCGGCCGACGACAGGTGCGCCGAGGAGAACGCTTTAGCCGCGGCGACCATTTGCGAATGATCCTGTGAAATCCAGAATTGACGCGCGTCGGCTCAAGCACTCGGAATTCCGTGGGGCTCGTTGATAGTGACCGTGCCAGATATATGACTGCGGTCCCGACTCGTCGGCAGAGTCGCCGGTTGGCTAGGAAGCGTGCGTCCTTGGCCGAAATGCGGACCGCGGTTGGACGACGACGACGGCGGCCCCGTCGACCACAGTAAAGGGCATGCATCCCATGCATCGCTACACGCGCTGCCGCCGACGCGCGCCCGCGGAATACGCGTTATCCGCAGGTCCGCGCGGTATACCGCGTGCACACACAATCTCCAGGATCGACGGCCGCGACACCCCAAGGTCGCGATTTACATCGAGCACTTCCCGGAGGCTAGTTACGCGACAGCATGGCCGCCGTCCTCGTCCTCCGCTGCCTCGTGCGGCCCTTCGTGACGTCTCTCTTCATCTTTGGCGTCGCGGCCGCCGTCTCAATCGCCACCATCGCCCTTAGCCTGATCACAGTCGACTGGTCCACCGACAAGCCCTACCGGGACGACGTCGTCGCCTTCGGCTTTCTCGCGTTCTGGAGCATCTGCTACGTCCCCCCGTGCTTCTTCGGTCGTTTCTACACCTTCGTCGGGCCCTTCTTCGACGCCTCCCTGGCAACGTTCGCGTACACGGCGGGCGTGGTGGGAGTTTGGCTCCTGACGCCATCGTGGCCTACCTGGACATTGATCCCCGTGCACTGCGTGGTCACGGCGTCCACAACGTTTTTCTCCTGCACGAGCTACCAGCCCGTCATGGACGGGCCCCCCGGATTCACGCGGTACCTAAAGCGGTGGCAGGTGTACTTCGTCAAGGTGTGGTTGCCTTATCAAATCATCTCAGTATGTACCGATGCCGTTTGGTTGTCTCAAAAGTTAATGATGGGTGCACACAGTCGTTCTACTTCATGTTCCTTACCGGCATCTCCCTGGTCGCCAACTTGTCGCTCGCGGCCGGAAACTGGTCTACATACGAGAGCCTGATCAGCGGAGTGGTGTTGGGCGTGGCCGTGCCTCTGGTGCGCATGGTGCTCGGCTGGTTCGCGTTCAGGCTGTTTTTCGTCTCCCCAAAAGCGCAGTCGCGCGAGGAGGAGATCGGCGGCAACATCAATCAGGTCAGCTCTCTTTCGTTTAAGTTTATGCAGGATTTAACGCGGTGGTGCATTGGACAAACACAGATGGTTTCCAACATGAACTCCCGTCTTTCCTGGGGCGTCGTCGGCAAGTTCATGATCATACGCTCATCGACTTCAGTCTACTATATCTCCATGATGTGCTCCCAGCTCTTCTCGCTCGCCGAGCGCTGCGCTCGCGCGTACCTCCACTCCCGACGCCTTCGGAAGGCCCGTGTAGACCCTATCGTTTCCGCCGTCAGCGCGCCGCCGAACCCGGTGTCGGATGTTCACGATGACTCGGCACCGGAGATCGAGAAGAAGAAAGAGAACGAAAAGGAAATAGAAACGGAGGTCAAGATCCCAATTGGGGAGATCGTCGGCATGTGGGCGGAGGAGAAGGTGACGGGCGGGCAGGCAGCGATATTGAAAGATTGGGCCGCGTCGTCCACGAACACCGGAGGGTTGAGCAGGGAGCGGACGATAGGGAGGTCGTCCCGTTTGACTATGAAGTCCCGCCAAACTGTGACGGAGAGCGGCAGGTTGACCAGGAAGGAGAGCGGCCGGCGGGCCGAGTCCCTCGACGCGACGGATAACGGCAAGCGGGCAGAGTCCCTGTCGACCGAGTTTAGAACCACGAGGAGTGACTACAGGAGTGCGAACGTCGCGCAAATCGTAGTCGCAGAGAAGGAGCAAGGCGACGGCGCGTTGGAGGCTGCGAATGTTGAGCAAATCGTCGCTGCGGAGAAGGAGAAGGAAGGCGGCGACACCGCTGCGACGGAGATCGAGATCCAATTGGATGGAGAATTGTTGGATGAGGCATTACTGGATGAGAGTGCGTGCCCCTTTGTCTTTCCTAAACATCATTCTCATCGCTTTTTTCTGCAACAACAGCACCTCCGTACGAGCCGCAAGACCCAAACGTGACCTCCGCCTACCTCGCACTCGGCGATCACCTGACGGACCAATGCACCTCCCTTCTCGCCTCCCTCCTCTCCCTCCTCTTTGTCCTGCCACCTACCTCCACCTGGTACGCCTGCAACTTCTCCATCAACGCGCTGGAGTGGTTCACGCGCTGCGTAGCTTGGTCCGCGATTGGCGTTCTTCTCGACGGCGTCTCCTTCTGGCTCGAGCGCCGGCTGGGCGGGTACGAGTTTGAGCTCGGGCTGGATGAGTTTCAGAGGTTTGGGCTCACGACGGCTTCGGTGGCGTTCTTGGCGTTCGGAATGACGATGGCCCTGGGCCCGATCTTGATCGCGGACACGAACGCGCCGTTTATGGGAAACAGGTGCTATGAGGATGCGAGGAGGCAGTGGTATTGATATGCTTGGCGGGTTGGAGGTGGTGGGGACAGGATATGTAGGGCACACCAGGGCGTCATACCTTGAACACGTGATATAATATGTCACACTTTACAAAGCATTCAATATACTGGCGTTGAGGCCGGCGCCAATCTTGGGCGAGGCGACTTAATCAATAAACACGGTGTACCTAAACACATATTTCTCCCTTCAGAAATTACATGCGTTGCCAACAGCTTCACTCCCATCCCAAAGTCTTACAGCGCTCATTCCTCGCCAGTCGATGAAGGCGAGGCACAACATCTCTATCTTCCAGCAACTTCACAAATTCCTCTTTATGCCTCCACGCTTCAAACTTTTCAGGTTTTGGCAGGCAGGCGGGTTTCGTGTCATCAACGAGATTGGGTGAGGGACGCTCGAAGTCCTACAACAGATCGCATGCAGAGCCGGTATCGCCACGTCATGTCATGAAGGCACATCGCCGATGGACAATTTGGTCCGAATGCGGGACTGCCAATGTCGCGATTCTTTCTTGGTCAAAACTGATATTGCTTTCTACTACAGGAAAATATTGATGCTGTCTTCTTTAAACGCGCAGATCTACGCGGGTTTACCCCTCACCGGTATTTGACAAGTGATCTCCACACGCGACCACCCATACAGCATGGCCACCACGCGCACGCGAATGGACGGCCTCGGCATCACAGGCATCGGCGCCAAGGGCCAACCCGACCACCGCACGATTGGGAGGCGGACGCCGGCGACGCCAGTCAGCGTTGCAACCCCAACAAAGCCTGAGCGGCCGCGGACGACTCCGACGCCCAGTCACCGCGCTTGTCGAGTTCAGAGCGGACGTCGACGCGCTAGCATCACCGGCGCCATCGTCGGCATTAGGAATCCGGCAGACTCCTTGTAGGTATTCCATCTACTACACGCGTTTTCTTACCTCCGAGCGTGCCAGGGTCCAAGTAAGCGAGTTCGGGGAGCGCCTCACGCTGCGACTTCCTCCCCGTCCAACGTCCTCATCCCCGGTCGCAACCGTCACTACTGCACCCGCCATTGGCAACCCGACGCACTTCCCCATCCCTTCGCCCTTCCTCATCCGCGCTCCGTTCTCCGCCGGCCACACGCGCTCGAGGCGGCCTGGATCGACGGCCGTCAGCACAAGGCCGAGGACGGCGCCTGTTGCGCCAGCGCGCGATGATGCGGGCAAAGCGGAAGCGATCGTGACGCCTGCGAATTGTAACACGAGGCATTTCCCGAGGCTGCAGAGGAGGTTGGATAGGCTGCGGGCGATGGAGTGCGCCGCGCAGGTGACGAGCGACGGGGGTGTGGCACCGACGGCTTTGTTGCTCGAGAAAATGGAAAGAGTGAGGGCGAAAGAACGAGATGCGGGGCTGACGGGTAAGGAGCAGAGAGCGCGCAGCGGTCGTGGAAGAAGCGCAAGACTGGCCAAGCCCGAAATTCTGGCGCCGTCGGACCCCGTGTCATCCCTCGCGGCCGAGGGTCTCCTCCTGGATCTCGAGGAAGGCGGTGGCTTAACAAATCAACAGGCCGGCGTCGTGAGAAAGGTGATGGAGGTCGTCGGGCGGCATCGTCGGAGGTTCGCATCCAGCTCGGCGAAAGTGAGGGCAAGGGCGAAGAAGGAGGACGAAGGGTCGGATATTGGGGAGTTTGCGGAAGAGTGGAGGAGGGAGGAGGACGAGGTGGATGAACGCGTGTCGGTCACGTCGGCGCGCGCGGAAGTTCAGGAGGATGATGGGACCGTTGTTGTTCGGTCCTTCGCGAACGATGACGACGACGAAGGTTTCCATCGCACCGCCGACCTCAAGGCCGAAATCCGACCCCGCAGCAGCAGACCTCGACCTAACGCGTACGAGCCTTCCGAATCCGGCAGCGACGCCACCATCTCCTCCATCACGTCGTCCCAACTCGACTTCCCCGTCATCAAACCGGCCCGCCTTCATGGCACATTAGCTCCCGACGCCAACGGTGACGACTCGAACAACTCCCTGTCATTCGACAACCTCTCCGGCGTCCAAATCGCCATCCACGACTCTGACGACGAGCAAACTTCCGCACCGTTGAAGGTGAACACGAAAGCCAAGACGCGGTCGGACCTCCCAGCCGCGCAGCGTCGGCGTGGAACACCGACATCAGCTCTCCGCCAATTCGCCGCTGATTCTCCATCGGCTGAGACGCCCGCGTGGCACACGGTGCACGGCAGGCCAGCGAAGCCGCACGCGACGTCGAACCTCGCGAAACGATACGCCCACATGATCGACGCGTCTCGACAGCTGGCCGTGCTTGGCGGGGACCCGGACGTCTTCTTCAACGAGGACGCCGTCGCCGAGGCCGAGATGCGGCGAGGTAAAATACCCACCCGCCTGCTCTTTCCCCCCTTCTAATGTTGCAATGGCAGTGCTCCGCGAGCTCCAAGCATGGGTCCACCGCGTCATGGGCGGCCCTTCCCCTCATCCGCCCGCGCCACACACTACCCCCCTAACCGCCGTGGCGCCCCTCGCCCCGGACTCTCCCTCCTCGCCCGGTACCCCCGCGGAATCGGCATCCGAGGCCGGTAGGGAGTTTGAGGACCTGCTCAGCCTGAGCCCGTGGAAGCCTGTGATGATGGATCGCGGCCGACCGAGGGCCGCGATTTTGAACGTCGAGGAGGACCCGCCGGAAGTTATGCTGGGACGATTGAGGATGAATGGGGTTGTGAAGGGGCAGGGAAGGGTGGGCGGTGAGGGGAAGGGGAAGGAGGTTGGTGGGGAGCTGGGTAAGTACCTTGCATGTCTGGAGGTTTGGTGTTTTGTTCTGACTTTTGCACGCTTCTGGGGGGAAACAGGTCAAAGCAAAGCGACGAAACGTAAGTTTTTGAGACCACCTAGGGAAAGTGAGGCTAATAATTGCTGTCAATGGCAGCACCCTTCTACACATGCACGCGGGTCGATCCCGCGATGCCGATGCACAGCTCGGACAGCCGGCTGAACCTCAGCTTAGACCATAAGCAACTTCTCCACGCGAGGAGATTGAAGGTATGGCACTAAATCTGCACAGTTTGCTAAAGAAGTTGGCCTGTAGTATTCTCAATGGTTTGCCAACCCCGAAAAGTGGTATGAGCTTCTTAACAAGGCTTTGCCGAATGATACGGAGGTTCGTTTCCGAGTTACTTTCCCTTTCTACCTTCTTTCCTCCTGCTCGTTGTATTCCCGTTCTCTATTAAATGTCTTCGCTTCCTTCTATCCCTCCATCCTTCTGTCGCCTATTTCATCCTTCCACCTCTTTCACTCCTTATCTTCTATCACTCCTTCCGCCCTCCTAACCTCCACCCCCTCCTTCATGGCAGAAATCCCGCCTAAAAGCCGGAACCCGTCCCAAATCCGAGGTCGAGTCCATCCTGGCGCACATCGTCGAGCGGCAGAACGCCGAGACGGCCGCCATCCTTGGCGAAAGGTCGCGGTCGAGCCCAGCTGGCCGGTCGCGGTCCAGGAGCCCCGAGGGCAAGAGCAGGGGCCGGAGGCCGAGCTCGGTGAGCAAGCAGGGGAGGAGGCAGAAGTCGCTGGCTGTGGCTGTTACGGCTTAGGGAAGTTGGACTCGGTCGAGTGATGTACTATAGTTGGAGCAGAGTCTATCCATAACATGGTCGTATATGTTTTCCAGCGGAAGCTCGATGGTCGGACTCCCATGTCTTGGTGGCTTGCAGAATATCGACTGTTCATCACACAATGCACGGCGTTGGCCCCCCGTCACCCCTTCAACAACAGCAGTCCATGGCCGTGACATCCCCCTCCTCCGCCCCCGGACCGGCCCCTCCGTCTTCTCAGACGCAGACGATCCTTTCCGTGCTGGCGCACCAGCAGCGCAAGCTGGACGAGCAGAATCGCGACATCGACGGCCTGAAGCGCATGGTCTCACGCTTGTCGACGCCGGGGGGGAGTCCGCCGTTGCTGGGGATATCCGGGGAGTCATCCGAGGCCGACGGCAACGTCGGGCCGGGGTGCGGCACCCGTTCAGAGGACCCGAAACCCCTTCATCGCGACGGCGTGCCGGCGCTGGACCCCGCACGCCGTGGGAATAGCATGGGTGGACAAGCTCGGCTGGCCGAGTCGAACCGGAGGCTGGTGCAGGCACTGGAGGACAGGGATCGGGAGATTGAGAGCCTGAGGAGGTTGCTCGAAAGAGAGAGGGAGAATGTGCGGAAATTGGAGATGGAGAGGTTGGAGAAGGAGATGGGGGGTGCATGGAATAGGGTGGCTGGCCGGGTGGAGGGTGGCTGGGTGAGGGTGGAGGACCATTGGGACGAGGAAGGGGACGTGGACGATATAGAACTTCCCACGCCGACCGAGGGCAACTCGCTACATGCGTTTGGGAGCAGCCCTGCTTTCTTGGAGAAAAGAGGTGAACGTAGTATAATGGAGGAGGTTGGAGCTGATGAACGTCGGACGGTGGGTAGGAATAGTAGTAACGAGGGGACGGAGGAGGAGGTGGAGGAGATGGACGGAGGGGTGCTTGGTACGGATGAGGAATCACGCTCAGGTATTGATTTATTACCTGACCTCTCAGTGTCAGTTGCTGAGCACCATCCTAGCTCCCCGCCCCACACGATCCGCTAGCCTGGCCCTCTCGTCCGTCTTCGTCGGCGAAACCTTCAACAAGACCCTACCGGCGCTCCCAGCCCCATCTCCAGGCGACAACGCGTCAGAGGCGGAGGTACCCGGCGGCGCCGTGTCTACGGGGAGCCGATCGCCCGAGGACTCGCCACCAAGTGGACGTCTGCTGGAGAGGATGAACAACGTCTTCTCGGTCGCGTCGCTGCTCAGATCCGTTACGCGGACGGCGACTAGTGTACCGCGGCCACTTATCGAGGCCGCCTCGAGCACCTCCTCCACACTCCATCCTCCATCCAGCAAGTCGACTACTCCCCATCCAACAAAATCGGCCATAGTCGTCAACCCCGTCGCGAAGCGCTCACCCACACCCACATCCCCAAACACACCGGCCGTATTATCCGCCGCCGGCTCCACTACCTCAAAAAGTCGCCCGCCCCGCGTACCCGCCATCCCCGTCAACCGCTTCGCCGGCATCCAAAAGTCGCAGCCCGTTTCAAAGACAACCGCGAAGAAGAAGGCAAAGAGTAAGAGCACTCCGGTGGACCCAACCAGCGAGAAGCGCCTCGATCCCAAACCACGCCGGCACAC
>JADGJL010001018.1:0-10952 GCA_027600665.1 Irineochytrium annulatum | reverse complement strand
GCCCCCACCGCCGCTGCCGCCGCCAATTCCGTCCGTCAGGTAAAGCATCCCGGGGCCGCCACCTTCGTCGCCGCCGCCGTCGCCAACCCCGCCGTCGTATTGCTGCCCGCTTAGGAGCCGATGTTGGTTTTGGGGATCTCGGAAAGGCTGGTGTTGCGGCTCGCTGAAAGGTTGCTGTTGCTGATCGTGAAAAGAATGCTGCTGCTGAGAGTGAAGTTGTTGCTGGTGTTGATCATGGAAAGGGTGCTGTCGCGGATGTGGGTCCTGGAAAGGTTCTTGCTGTTGATGCTGTTGATGGTTCTGTGGCTGGTGTTGCTGCTGCTGGTGGTGGAACGATTGCTGCTGCTGGTGTGTATTGTAATGCTGCGGTGGTTGCACCTGCGGCGCCTGCGCTTGCGACGATCTCACGGATCCCATCGAGGTGCTCGGCTGCGGCTGTTGCGGCGACTGCGCGTTGTCGACAGCCATATCCCCGCCGCCTAACCCGAAGAACTCCCACGGCGTGATCCGCATGCGATCCTCGTCCTCCCATGGAACGATAGTATATCGTTCCCGGCTGTTTCGAGGGGCAACGCCGATGATGTGGGCCGCGCTTAATGTGGGGTTGATGGCCGAGATCGGCCGAGCGGCCTGTGCTACCTGGCTTAAGCGATGTGGTCGGATTCCTGACGAGAGTTGAGGTTGGGATTGAGAATGATGAAGAGTCCGAGGCGGGTTAAGGTCGTAGTGGGAGTTAGGAATCGGAAGTTGCGGTTGCTGTGATTGCGGGGATTGTTGCGGCTGCTGGGACTTTTGTATTTGTTGCTGCTGTGGTCGTGGCAATGATGGTGGCTGCTGTGGTTGCGCTTGCGGCGGCTCCGCGTCCAGTTCCTGCTTTATTTCCTCCAATTGAGATTGCGATTGCTCTTGTTGAGGAGAAGAGTATCCAACCACTCCAGGAATTTCCAACAGTTTTTCGTTCAGCTGCGGAGAAAGTAGGGAGGCGTAGGCAGGATCCTTCGGTATTTTAACCCCGTCGTCGGATTGTTGTTGCAACAATCGCCGGTAATGTCTACAGGTTTCAATCCGTTATAAACTATCACCGAATAAAATAACAACAATAGCGCTCGCGGAAAAAAAAGCATATAAAATATTCAACACCTACGATTTTGCGTGCTGGACCATGTTGTCTCTCCGAGCAAATTTGCTCTGACACCCCTCTATTGGACAGCAGAACGATTTAATACCGGCGTGCAGTTTCTTATGCCGAGCTAATTGGTGATGTTCAGGTGACAAATGTTAAAGTGAGCCGGCCGTCATTCACGAAAAAGGATAAATAGATATACCTAAATGTCCACTTGTTGTAAACGTTTTCCCACAGCCCTCGTATGGACATGGATACCGCCTGGTCGAGAGTGCAATTGTTGTTAGGCGATTTGTTATGTCGTAAAGTAGAAGCCAAATCGCAAAAGTGAGCAATTGGATCCAGCAAGAAAATCGAGAATAAAAATAACATGACGTGGAAGAAAGGAATGTAACAAAAGTCACAAACACAAACAGAGCCCCGATAAAATAGAAAGGCGAAAGTACCGTACTTTTTTTCCTTTACAGAACCCGCACTGGAGCTGCTAGTGCTCCCCTTCCGGTCCCCAGTCCATGGTCTGTGTGTCGGTCCCGGATCGCTTCCTGTAATCTTCATCCCAATGCCCAAACCCATGTCGAACCCACCGGGCGAATGCATAGTTGCCCCGGACTCCATGGACAGCTGATGCTGACTCAGCGACTCCATCAGATCCGCCATCGGCAAGAGGATCGAAGATGTCGAGGATGACACCGTGGACGCGATGGATACGATTGACGCGGTCTCGGCCGATGCCGTCGACGTGTTCTGATAGCTCAACGGCGACGGTGACGCCCTGTGACCCGTCCTCCTCGACCCGCGGGACGTCTCCCGTACCAGATTCGACGGAGGAGCCGGAACCCCGCCCCCGTGGCCCGGCCCTCCCGGCGCGACGGACCCGCGCATCATGCCAATCCCCTGGTTCACATTCGGCGACATAAACGCGTTCGGAGACCCGTTGCTGCTGCCGGTCATAGACGACCCCGCGGACGACGGCGTTGGGATCCCTCCCGACAAAGTGTGGAACAACTGATGGGGGTGCTGCTGTTGCTGTTGCTGCTGCTGAAGAAACTGCTGCTGCTGCTGTTGCGGATGCGACGGCCAACCCGCGGACATCCCCGCGGTCCCGGGGTACTGATGCATCGCAGACATTGACCCCGCCTGACCCTGCACAGCGTTGGGCGCAAGGTTGATGGCCCCGCCAAGCGCCGTCGAGGCATTCAGGTAGGCCAGGTCCCTCTGTTGCTGCTGCTGCTGCTGTTGCAGATAGATCCGTTGCTGCGGTGTTGGCTCACCCCCCTGCATCATCGACAGGACCTTGAACTCGGCCGACGAGGTCCGCGGGTATGACATCCCCGATCGCGCCAGGACGTGGACGGGCAGCGAGGCTTCCGAATCGGTGGGGTGCCCTTCGCGGTGCCAGGCCGTGTTCACAAAAAGCTCCAAAGTGAGCAGCGGTAGCTCCGATCTGCAAAACGATGCAAACGACTGTGCGTGTTCGTGGGGCCCTCGTCCTCGACGGCGGTGCGCTCTGCCGTCCCGTAGTAGACTCAACAGGTCTCTCAGTAGTTCAGATGCGATCGGTGGCAGCCGTGAGCGTTCGACGGCTTCCCGAAGTCGAGTGATTGGGACTGCAGTTAGTCCACACACCTTCGGCGCAAAAATTATTGCGCCAGGTACCGGCGGAAAATGGGAGGTTTATGCGAAGAGGGAAGGCAATTATGCAACGAGCGCTTTTCATGCCTTCGCTATTTGCTAATTATAAAACAATTTGAATACAACGAAAAAGAGCCCACCAAAATAAATATTGTATGTCAGTTTTGGAAGCAATCCATAACTCGATACTATACCGCTTCCCCCTTCACTATCTGAAATCTTGACTTGTGCTTCATTCAGTATTGTCGAATTTTGCTCTGGATTTGATGATCTCCTTGAAGATTGTCGTGGAGTCTCTGTGTCAGGATTGTCATGTCCACTATGCAGCATCCGCTCGAGAGGGGAAGGGAGGACGACGGGAGGCTCTTCGACGACTTCGCAACGGCCTTGCGGAGTTCGCAGCTGAAGAAACGATGGTCGAGCTTCGAGGGAGTCGACGGCGGTGGGGAGGAGGGCAACTGGATTGGAACCGACTTTCTTACCATGCGGATTCCTGCGGCCGCCGACAAGGCGGCGGACCTCCAGCCGACGTCACCGACGCGGACCTCGAAAGCTGCTGCCTCTCCCTCTTCAAACCTTGGGACGGAGTCGCCGTCCGCAAGCCCGTCGCGGCCTGTGCCTCCACACCGCTGTGTTCACATCGTCCAGAAGACCGACACGTTCGAGGGTCTTTGCATTCAGTACGCCTGCCAGGTTCGTCGTCTTTCTTATGGTCCTCGCGACCCAAACGGTTTCCTGACAGCGGGCGAACAGCAAAGCGAGCTTAAGCGCGTCAACAAGCTGTGGACAAACGACTCAATCCATCTCCGGAAGACACTTATGATTCCGCATCCGCCAGAGCAGCCCGAACCGACCCTCTTCCTCCGCCACCCGCTCTCAGCTCATCCCGCCAACATGTCTAAAGGTGTTAATAAACGCGCCTTCAGCACCGCTACCTCTCCGACCAAAAGCTTGCTCGCGCCGTTGACGATCGGGAATGAGCCTCGCGCGTACGTTGAGGAGCCATGTCCGCTCGCGTCGATTGCTGGGTCTGCTGGTACGGCTTCGGGAATGATTAGACTTAACGGCTCATGGTACCACTCCATAGGTGCAAAATCTATCGAAGACCTTCTGCGGAAAATCGATGAAGATGTGGAAAACGTTTGCGAAGCTCTCGCCACGATTGGAGACGTGCCCATCAACGCCAGCGAGCTCCTAGATCGTTCGGAGACTGCGAGGCGGCACAGAGACAACACCGGAAGCCTAACTGACGGGCAGGCTTTAGAGTGCGCGGAGCCGACTTCACACCAGTACCCGCCCATTGAGCGCGGCACGAGCGACGGCCGGATGGTAGACGTCCCCCTTTTCCGGACCAAGTCACCGCCGCCGTCCTTCTCCCCGCACTCACCGCGGGCGAAAAAGGCCGGGGGCATCGGCCTGATCTCGTCATCGACGACGCGCGTCCGCATCGTACCCATCGCGCCGCCCTCGCCGCCGTTGGGCGTCGCACGCGTGGTGCCAACCAGCCCGGTGGCGTCCGCTGACGAGGCAGCGCCGCAAATTGGCGTCGTGTTCGAGCTCACGCCGCTTCTTCGGAGGCTGCCCGTCGCGGCGCAGGCGGCCGTAACGGAGGACGTTAGGCGACGCGTGACCGAGAGCCTTGTTAACGCATCCGCTACGTCCGCAGCCAAGAGCGGCGTCGCTCCCGACGCCATCGGCTCAATTTACGCGACAGCTGCATCCACACCACCATCATTAGTAAAGGCGTATCCACCTGCATTGGTATCCGGCAACAATAGCAACAGTAACTATTTATTAGGGTCGTGGGAGTCGGTAATGACGTCGTCGCTGGGGAGGATGAGCATTGGCGCCGGGAAGGCAATGGAGAAGGCTGCACAGCAGCACCCGCGGATTGATGTGAGGGCGGTCATAAAAGTGGGCGACGCCGGGTCTTGGCCTTAGAAAGGATCTTATTTCAACCACACAAATCTACTCTATAATTTAATACAAAATATACATTTTCCTTGCTGGTGTTATCTTTATTTTAGGGCTTCGTTCTTGCAAAGCATTCCATTCAGGTTTGTCACCGCCACCCATCAGCTCAACGCCGCGTATCCCAGCGAAGAGCTTTCCCTCATGGCCGGCATCGTTCTGCGCCTAGCTGCCATCCCAATCGGCCTCGCGGTCGCCCTCTATGCGTGGATAACGCCCCGCCACAAGCGTGAGCGGCTCGTCCGCGACATCGGCCTTGCGGCCTTCAATTCCCCTGTCGGCTACTACGTCTTCCACCTCTTCCTCCGACGGCGAAAACGCGCGGGCCTTCCGCCCCATAGGAGGCTCTGCACGGCGTTCGAGCAGGTTGGTGGCCCTGACCTGTTTTCGCTGGATAATATTGCTCCTCCTTTACTGAAAGTATTGTGTCGCCTTTGTAGGGCCCGCTCCGCATCGTCCCCGTTCCTTACGCAAGCGACAACTATGGATATCTCATCATCGACCGTGGCACAATGCGGGCCGTCGCGGTCGACCCGGCCGACGCGGAAGCGCTCCTGCAAGCTCTGGCCTCACACCCAGGTGTTACTTTGTCCGCGATCCTATGCGTGAGTGATGCAGTCGCACTTTGCTTTTCGTGTGTTTCCGCCGTGCATTAAGGCCATTTCGGTCATATCAGACTCACCACCATTGGGACCACTCGGCCGGCAACGTCGAGCTCGCGCGCTGCTTCCCCGGTCTGGCCGTTTATGGCTCGACCACCGACTTCCCTGAGTGGAGCATTTCCAGCTCGTGGCGTGGCGTGAACCGGCGCGTCCGGGACGGCGACCAGCTCACCCTGGGGCGGTTTCGCGTCGAGGTGTTGCAGGTGGCTTGCCATACGCGCGGGCACGTGTGCTTCGTCGTGGAGCTGGACGAGCGGCCCGCGAAAGGGTCGGCGGAGCCGGGGCATGACGCGCATTTCGTGTCGCGGAGGCATGTCTTGGGTGGCGGGATGGCGAAGGGCGCCAGGGTGCACCCAGAGGAAGGTTTGCAGAGCCTCACGGGCGGGTTGGCGGTGCCGCACGGTGGGGCCGAGTCGGATCCAAACTCGCCCGTGGTCGTTGGGGACATGCTACGGTCCGTGGTTGAGCTCGAGCTCGTCGAGTCGGCGGCGGCGGTCGCGCACGAGGCCGGGGCTGGCCGGCGGGAGGACATTGATGAAGGGTGGAGCGAAGACGAACGGGAGTGGGGCCGGAGAAAGGTGGCTATGAGATCGGACTCCGGGTCGCCAGGACGGCCGGCGCCTCCGAGCGTGTTTACGGGGGACACGATCTTTGTCGGTGGCGCGGGGATGTTTTTTGAAGGGGATGGTGCGGACTATCTTAAAGTTATCAAAAGGTTAGGTGAGAGGTTGGACGGTCGAGGGGACGTGATGGTGTGGCCGGGTCATGAGTACGCGTTAAACAACCTGCGGTTCGCTTATCACCTCGAACCGTCAAACATGCAGCTGCAAGTAAGTTTATTACTCTTTGATGCCACATACCTCGGACTTCGTGATGTCTTCATAGGGAGCCACTGACTCCTTTCTTTATTTTTTTGGCGACGGGAAACTGTTGTAAAGAAACGATTGGGAGGGCTATGTTGATTTCCTTCTTGCACTATCTGAAAGCTCTCTTGAAATGACATTCCAAAGAAAGTTTTGTTGTTATTTCTAACTCGGCTTTGTCTTGTTCCACTGTAGATGCAACTGCAGCAAACGGAGGACAAAGCGTACCTCGGCATCGCGTGTGTGCCATCGTTGTGGTCGGTCGAGCTCGAGACAAATCCGTTTATTCGCATCGCGGGGTTGAGGAAGGGGGAATTGTGGCACAACACGCTATCGAGTGTCTTCAAAGCTATGCCTGGGCGTTACGCTTATGATGGACCGCTGGAGAACGCGATACTGATGGCACGGCCGCCGACAGGAGAGAAGGTGGGGTTGGATGAGAACGTGGGGACGCGAGCCGACGGAGAGATGTTGAGTGCATTGCGATGGCTGAAGAATGGCTGGAAGTACAAATGAGCGGGTTGGCGATTGCCGAATAGCATTGGACTTTCATTCCATACTGTTGTCACTCCGTTACTGTTAATTTATTTAAAAGGAAATACAAAAATGAAACACTGAAATAGTTTATTGATAATAATGACAAATACTTTAGAAAAGATCAGCGGCCTTGGTCGCGGCCTTGGTCACGAGCCTTAAGGCGAACGCGGCGACTGCGACCCTCACGCTGAGCGCGGAAGCACCTTTAATCCAAATCCTTTTCACATCACATCAAGAAGAAGCGGCACCAGGCGGATGTCGCTGCTTGGAGGTAGCCACGGTCTTCGAAGCAGGTGGAGGAGACGGCAGAGACGGATTAGGATCCTATTGAACCCGCTTCAACGGGCGTCTCGCGTTCCTCTGTCGTCGATTCTAGGCCCTCATTCTGTCCCTATCGACTCCGGAGTACACCAGCACCCCGCAGCGAGGGCCCTCTCCATCCGCCCGTCTATAAACCCGCGGTAATCCCACGCCCGTCGCGCTCCAGCTGCCCAGTCGCGAAAGGTTCGAGGTCGGAGCTCGAACAGGACCTAAGAGGGGAGGAAGGGGACCAGGGTGCTCCCACGACTCCATCTGGGACCGGCGACAGGATCTCGACGTCTGAGATTGCGCGCCTGGATGGATAAATCCTTCTCGGACCTCCTCCCCACAACAAACCTTTTCACACCTCCCGCGATGAACACCGACGACGGACTCTGCTCACCCGCCACCGACCTCTCCGATAACTGCTTCCTCGGTCCCGGCCGCATGAACATTCTCTCGCGTGACCACGACGGTCGCGTCGGCGACGGCAGCCCGTCGGAGTCGTCCTCGCCCTCCTTCTTGTCAACGCCTAGGCACCCACTCAAAGTCAACACGACCCCGCTCCCATCTCCTCCCTCGGGGGTCTTCATAAGCCCGCATTCGACCTTCTTCAAATCGCCGGCCACCCCTTCATCGCCCTTTGACAAGCTCGTCATGGCCGCGTCCCGTGCTCAGAGACTCCTCGACGTGCCGTCCCCAACCACCATGGCTCCGTCCAACGGCGGAAGTTCCCCAGAACAGCACAACGCCGTCGTTCACGCGTTCGGAGCCGCCGCCGCCGTCGAGGCTGCCAGAGCCATCGCGGGCGCTTCCACTCGAATTTTCACGACCCCACCGCTGACGCCGCGACAGGACCCGATGCCACGCCCCAAAGTCGTCTGCCCGCTCAAGGCCCTCAGTGTCGACACGAAGGCGGCAAGTCAAGGCTCGACCGCGCGCCTTGTCATCGATGCTGCGACGGACGCACCGGCCGGTCCTACCCCTACCCCCATTATCGCCGCGGTTGACGTCGATGTTCACTCCGAGGCGGGCGCCGAGATTCGCAATCTGGCCTTCACCACCGCCGCGTCCGTCGCCGCGCCGGTTTCGGTGGCGACGAACGACCTGCCCCGCCACCGGCCGCCACAGCCGCCGCGCAGGCCGTCGAGATCCCAGCCGCGTAGGAAGCCGTCTATGTTTAACGCCACAGCCCCTCCCCGTTGCCTGCCGTCCGCCTCGGCGTCGGACGACGACGACTTCGTTGCGGACGACGCATCGGAAGAGGAAGAAGAGTATATCGATGACGGCGAGGACGATAGCGAGGCCGCTGACGCGTTCGACGGGGATGAGGACGACGAAGTTAATAATTTGCCGCTAAGCGGGAAGGGCCGGGACAGCGGCCGCGCCGGCGCCAAGGGCCAGCGCTCCAGCGTTGCGGTCAGCCAGGATGCCGGTAAGGCCGTCAAGTCGAAAGGCCGCAAGTCGAACATCATCATTGGCACGACGAGCGATGGGACCAAGTGGAAGAGGTTTGGGTGCACATGGGATGGCTGTGACAAGACCTTCACAACGAGGTAAGTTCTTTTTGCACAGTTAAGATCTTCTCTTCCATTGTCGCTAACCATCCTTCTCTCTTGTTCTAGTGGCCACCTAGCGAGGCATATGCGCATCCACTCGGGTCTAAAGCCTTACAAGTGCCCTCTTCGCGAGTGCCCAAGCCGTTTCTCGAGACAGGATAACATGATGCAGCACTACCGCACCCACATTGTCAAGGCCAGTGGCAGCGCCCTCCACGTCCTAAGCCCCTCCCCCCGTCCCGCCGCGTCCGAATCCAGGCCCATGGCCCGTCGCTCGCGCCTCTCAAACCCTAACTTATCCTCCGTCGAGGACGCACTCGGCCATGAGAACATAAGTGACTACCCCGCCGTTCCCCGCCGCGACGTCAAACGCGGCCGCGCGCCCATCAGCCCAAAGTCCGCGTCTGCTCCGCCGGCAGCCGGTTTCCTCCGCGCCGATCGCGTCCCTCAGGCCTCCGCCGTCGCGGCCGCCGCGACCGCCACGCATTCGTTCCACGCCTTCCGCACCGGCGCAGGTGGACGCCCCGTGCGAGCTGAGAGCGCTGGCGCGCAGAAACGCCTGGAGGTGCAGCTTTTTGGAATGCCGGAGCTGGCGGCACATTACTGGAGGGCGAGCAGGACGGGGTCATCCGTCCGCTGCGGGGACGCGGAGCAAGAGGAGGTGGATGAGGAGGGAAAGAATGGGAGGCGGAAGAGGATGAAGAGGTGAGGCAGGGTGGATGAGGAGGTAAGAATAGGGTGGACACGACAAAGGAAGGGAGATACACGTGTCCAGTGGATTGCGCTGGGTTCTCACCTCATGAATGGTGAATCATTTTCGCGTTTTAATGTGATTGTATTTTCGGTTGTGTGCACCCGCCGTATTTATATTTCCGTTAGTCCCGCTTGTAAGTAGTCTATTGCTGCTTGTATACCTCGTGCATGATCTCATCGTACTCCTTCATCCCCGAAGTACAATACTTCATCGCCGACCATCGTTGTTCCATTATTGCCTTCTGCTCGCGTTAGTGTCCCTATGGTTCGGATTTTCTTCCTAACTCTTCTTGCTGCACTGTGGTCTCCACCCGTATGTAACCACACACAATCTTGCTTCAATATAGACCCGTGCACTTCTATTTATTTCAACCCTCGTTCGTAACATATCCATATATTACTTATCGACATATTCAACTTTTCGGTGCTCGCTGCATTCTAACGACCGTGTTCCCAACATTTGTAGCTCATCTACCTTAACTACCTTTTCTTTGGTCTGCGTCTACATGCCGCGACGTTTTGAGATGGTTGCGACGTAAAACGTAGAAAACCGCGGGTCGTAACTGGCCGTAATTGAATTTGAATACGAACGGAAATTACAAAACGTTCGTTTTAGCGACGAGAAATGCGAAGATGACGGCGTCAGTTGCCATCACTTCAATCGCTTTCTCGTGCTCTAAGATGGCGTCGAACCCGGAATGGAATAGACGTACTTAGTCAGTTTGTTATACAAAAATATGGCAGAAGGAAATAAAGCAATCGCATCCATAACTTTAAATAATCTTCAAAGACCATACACATGTGCAAGCGACAAACGGAAGGCAATATCAAAGAATGGAAAGCAGGAAGAAAACCGAAAAAAGGATATTGTTCAATCACGAGGGGAGAGTGTGACAACGAGGCCCCATAAAGCGGATGGTAGATGACAGAAAGAGGCCTCACAAAATTTGTTTGACAGTTATATGATAAAACGCAAAGCACAAAGGGGGCAGCAGCAGGGTCGACATAACAAGAAGGTAACCATTTCTCCCTGAATCACAAAGCAACACTAAAACCCGACGGCTTACTTATACCCCAGCGAAAAGGAAAGTAAACAGAGCTAGTTAAACCCATCTATCACATTCTTCTACCGGCTCCTTATCCTCGACTCCGCGTCCGAGTCCCCGCTATAAAACCCCTCATCGCCCCTCGAGCTTGAGCTCCTCGCGTCCATATCCACGCCACCCTGATACAGATGCATGTTAGGCGCGAAGGCGCCCGGCGCAAACGACGGCTGCACGACCTGTTGCTGATGCGGCTGATGCGGCAGGACGGCGTTCGCTGGCGAGGGCGGCGACGCCGCCTGTGCCTCGTAAATCTGCTCGTAGTACGACGGCGGCCTCGACCGCGTGGGCGACATGGGGATGGCGTGGTGCTGGTACAGATGCACGTTGCCGAGCATGGGCTGCTGTTGCGGGGCGCCGTATGTCGGAACGGCGTACTGCGAAGGGTGCGGTGGGGGTGGTGTGTGGGTGTGGTGGAAGGGAACGACGGGCATGGCGGTCGCGTGGGG